>JAVKPL010003165.1:0-19576 GCA_032173675.1 Gastrolobium villosum
CACTGCATAAGAGCTAAGACAACAAGTATCACTTGCTTGAATGACAGGGTTGTAGGGGTCAAGTTCTCTCTTTTCACACATCACCACTTTGTTTAACAGCTTCTTTCTCAAGAATGATGTCTAGTGCCAATTCATCACTAAAAGATTCGTAAGACAGTAGACCCCCCGTGTCTAAGCCTTTAATTAGCTCTAACTCTACTTTCTAAGGCATCAACCGGATCTACTTAGGTAAGTGGCCTATTCCTACATGAATTTTCACAGTCCGGTTTTGCTACTTAAACAGATTAACCCCTTATGCAATTAAGTAATATAACAGAATTAGTAAGGATTAACAGTTTCTACTGCCCAGTTATCTACAACAGTCATAGTATACAAAAGGTCATAATTCACCAAATAGATATGTAGTAACAGAGATAACTTATTATCATTAACAGCTTAGAATATCACAAAACATTCACATCAAATATATGTATATAAAACGTTGCTTATAAACAGAATTAGTAATTCACCATAAATCCAAGTAACAATTCCTTATTCCACACCTAGTGTTCAGACACATGTGTACTCTGTGATAACCATGGTCATGCACACACAAATTGCGCGATAGTGAGTTGATCAGGCTCACCACCTAGCAAGAGGATGGGCACAGTCATGTTTAATACAGTCAACTACCAGTGTCATCACACCTCCAATCTAAGGTAACTAAACCAGTAACCCATTCACAACTAAGCTCAAACAGAATAATGCAGCGATCATATACAATTAGCCGGATAACCAAACAACAATCATTCATCAAGCAACACACAATTCAATCAAAAACAGACACCATGAACCGAAACTGCTCTGATACCAATTAGTGTAACGCCCTCCCTTGTATGCATCCAAGAGAGTCGTTTGCTAAGCGGAATTAGAGTTTTTGGCGTCATTTTAACTACTGAAAAATCTAAACTGTTTGTCTAATCAAAACTTATAGTGAAATCAATTTTCTTCTAGAAATCAGGGTATGTTTTAAAATTTTCTTAAGTTGCTGAAAATAATTTTGTTCAAAGGCAAAAACGTACTGTCTTTAAATTTTCGTATAAAATCAGTGCGGAGGATGGTAAAAAATATTCCTTTTGATTTAGAAAGAGCACGTCTGGGGCTTCGCGTGCATATAAAATAATAGTAAATCGGAGTTCGTTTGCCCCTTGAAACATGACCCGTAAGGTGCCTGTAAAACTGGTAAAAATTCAGCACTTAATAAAACGTTCAAAAATTCTTTTCACAAAACGTTTCCCAAAACAGCCGCTGTTCATAAAAGACTTAACAGAATTAAAGTAATAATTTCTACAGTCATCCAGGTCCTAAACATATACAAAAATATACAGTCATCCAGAAATTAAATAGCAACAGCAAAAGTCCAATCAGGATTAATCAACAGCAGGCATCCACATACTCACGCCTTCAAATGTGCTTTCCTTTTTCCTGCCATTTTAGGAAAATAGCAGCCCCAAAGGGGTGAGAATAATCCCAGTAGTGTGGCAACAAAACCAATAATGTAACAGTATTAAACTAGGCACAAAATCATAAACAGTTACTTCAACATATCCTTGTTCCTTTTCCTTTTTCCTTTTCATCATATACATATTGCGTATATAACGCCTTCCTTTTGCGCTCATAGCACCGTCGTGCGCGCAATACACAGTGGATATCCCATAATTGGCACCCTCTTGGTGGATTCCATCTGTGGCCTATGCGGACTGATGCCAAGTGTCCCATACCCTGGTACCGGAGGGATGCCTATATGATGCGTGCTCAAACACATGGTCCTGTACATAACTATTCTAAATTGCAAGGCTATATGATTTTGGTACATGCATGCCATGCTATGCTTTCACACACAAAGCGTAAAAATAAATGCGGTATAATGTAAGATGCATGCTTATATACTTTTCATATACGTTATGCTGCCACATAACAACTTTACCTCATAAGCATATTGCCGTCAAGGCATATTCACGGCAGAATACTTTCATCATAATGAACATAATAATTTCACGGAATATGGAGCATCATGTTACAACTTCATACACTAGTCAATAGTCACATTAGGTAATATCGCCTAACACTTACCTTACGTGCCACAAATAAATTACCCAACAACAGAGTAATAGTCCACGTTCTTAATGTTTTTGCGCACCTAAACAAAGAACAACAAGATAGAATTACGACCCAAAGTCTTTCCTAGACGTTACAGGGCTTTATCGTCCCCCTAGGTCCTTGATTCACAACTGGTTTCGTGGTTCTTACTTAAATCCATTTTCTGAATTAAGTTCACTACACCAATACATTAACAGTATCAAAATCCAAGTTCCCTTTATGCATCTTGGTTCGATTTTTAAGCTAATAAGCATTTGTCACCACCGGTTTTAACATATGCAATAGACGTAAAAAATAATTCCTAGCCTTTATTCCAGGCCTGGTCATAGAGATGGACAAAATAATTATCCTTATAAGATATCTATACCAACCGTACCAAAAGATGAATGAATGACATACAAAACTTTCACTTACTATACATGCATGCCACGGCCCAGCCAGTGAAAGAAAAGAAAACGAGTTTGAACCTTTATTTGATCAGTTGCAAGTCTAATGACAAAGCTGTTTTCAAGGCAGGAAGGGTGCTGATCACATAACTGAATTATAACCCTCCCCAAAATGCACGTTCAAGGCTAAACAGGGAGAAGAGGGTAACACAGAGTTTGACTCACCTCCTTACGCGTTTCAGAATCATTTCTCGGTCCTAAGTTGCAACAACGAAGGAATGAGCAGCTCCCTAATCCTCCTAATGCTTCACGGTTTAGATTTAACTACAAGCAAGCCGAAAATGTCTTTATCCACTGAGAGAGGTGTGCAAGAGTAAGGAAGAGATGGACATCTTGCCTTGTTGATAGCTAACGTTCGGCCAATAAGGGAGAGAAGGAGAAATATGTTAAATGCCTTGCGTTCTGCTCACAGAACTCGTGGCTGGAAGAAATAGAAGATGAAATGAAGTTGTTTCTTAGAGTACTTCCCTACGAGTGCTCGCAGTCAAAAGGAAGGAAGAAGGTGCTTTGAGCTTTTGTTGTCCTTCCAAGAACTTCACAGTTTGTGCAGGAAGGGTGCCAATTCTGATCTGTTTCTTGTTAACACCTACGGTTATAACACCTCAAATATTTAAATGTGAATTTTTATATTATAATGTGAAATGAAAGTTGGTGGATTAGTGAAAATCCAAGGATTATGGCCAAAAAGGGCAAAAAGGGCAAAATGGTAATTTGCCAACCGTGTGTTCTGAGGCAAAAATACTGAGTTAGAGATTTCAAATGACAAAAGTAATACTGGAAATGGAATCAGGGCGGAAAATTGAGTGAATAGGCAAATTTGGGAAAAATTGATGAAAAGTGATTTTTTAAGTGTTAAAATACTGTGATGTGAGTGTACCGATAGGTGTGAAATTTTTATCAATATTTTGGAGAAATAAAAATATGTCATGAACTGGAAAAATATGTAGATTAAGAATTTATGATCGGAATTTTTATCGGGGTTAAAGTTAGATCGCGTGTGGGACCCGTGTGACCGAAGTCACTTGGCCCCACCTCCTTTTCTTCCTTCTTTCCTCTCTTTTCTTCTCCATTTTCTCGCGCGCCCTCTGTGAAGGAAAGAGCCAAACCCCATTTCTCTCCATTTATTCATTTCTTCACCGAATCGCTTGATTTTGGTGTTGAAATCTATTGTAAACAACCTTCCAAAGCCATTGGTAACACTTAGAACCCTTGAATCCATCTCCTTGGCCGCGTTTTTGGCAAAATCAGATTCGACCCACTTGGGTTCTTGGAGATTTCTTGGAGTTTTGATCTTCTAATGGTTTAGTGAAGCCTTGGTGGTGATCATACAACACATTGTGAGTATATTTGTGGTATTTTTATGGTTGATTTCATAGATCTATGAATTTATGTTCTAAGCTTTGATTTTAGATGTGTGATGATAGAGAGCCCAAATGGAAAAATGCTATTAGATGAAAAGGCCTTAGAATCATGTTTGTAAGCTAGAAATGCTATGTTAATTTTTGGTGAAAAATATAGGTTTTTAACTTAGAGGAATTTGAGGAATTTTCATGAAAAATGAGTTTTGGTGTAATTTGGATTTGATGATTGTTGTAGGGTGCCTCACACGGACGGAATTGTGAAAAGTTAATTAGGAGCATACGTTTGGAACGGATTGCTCGTATTGAGGTAAACTCTTGGAACTTGGGTTTAATCCCTAGTGTGCTCCACCACACCTAGTGGAAGGTAGTGGTTGGATGATGTGGTTATGACATGGTGTGATTGTGTGCTTGTATGCATATTGCTTGTATTTTGTGAAAATTGTTTGGTCACTGGCCAGTTGACGTGTGTTGGGTTTGGACATCCGCTGGATCATTTCGTGACGGAGTGCCAGTTGGACTGCCATGGGGTCGACTCTGGGAGCGACTCCAGGATGAGCCAAACGTGGGACATCCGCCGGATAGGTCTCTTGAGGAGTTCCGGTTGGGTTGCCATGGAGTTTTCTCAACCATGGGAGAAGCTCTAGGATTGTCTCGGGAGTTATATGATGGAGTCCTTGAACATGAATCCATGTATGGATGTTCTCGGGTTGTCTCCAGTTGGATGGTGATATTGTTTTACTTGCATATTATATGATGTCATTTTTATACATTTTAGTGAGCCATGGAGTGGAGAGAGCCTCTAGCTCCATTGGTTTACTGAGATATATCCGTATATCTCACCCCGTGTTTGGGGGACCACATTTCAGGTCACTATGAGCCGGGAGGAGCTTCGGGCAAGAAGCCCGTATAGTGGACATTGGATTGGCATGCGGTGCATTGGGATTGCATGACATTTTGGAGGAGTTATGGAGTGCACATAGCATACCATTAGTATTTTGAGACTTAGGTCATGAACATATTGCATGATGTTATTTCCATGCTTTTGTTAGTGTTCATGATTATATGCTAAGTCTTGTTTATGTTTCATTACTCATGGCATGGATAACTGTATATTTTGAGTGAGCATGGGACTTGTCCATTGCCACATTCATAGCCTTGAAGTCTTGGTATTCATGTTGTAAAAATGGTCCATATTTGTATGTAAATGGCCATTATTTGAGGACTTTGTAAATGATGTTTAATCTAAGGAAAATGCATGATGGAAGGGCCTAGAGCCTACATTAGGACATGATTATGTGTTGTGTGGAGTACCAAGGGGTTAGGGATGGATTACACAACCTTTTTGGGGCTTAAAATGCTGTAATCTGTCATTTTGCTGCATAGTAATCGATTACCCAAGGCATGGTAATCGATTACCATGCAACAGGGGACGAAAGATTGGCTACTGTCTTCACTGGTAATCGATTACTGGCCTTTGGTAATCGATTACCATGTGAGGTAATCGATTACCCAAAGTTGGTAATCGATTACCAGAACAGAGGATTGAGAAAATTGGCTACTGCCTCATTTTTGACAGGTGGTAATCGATTACCACCCACTGGTAATCGATTACCACAGTGTAATTTTCGAAAATTCAGTTTTTCTAGACTAAAAGAAAGGGGCTTAACTTGATGGGTAGAACTCCAAATGATACGTGGTTTGAAACCACGCGTAGATAACGTAAAGGACTATAACTTGGTAAAATGAGGGAGTAAGATGGTGAGTCTAAATGAATTGAATAAAAAGGAAGGTTTATGATGTTAGTTTAATGTATGATTCCGCAAATTGCATTTACAATTATAGTGTGGTTTTAATTGATTACGGAAAATGTATTGATGTAAGAAAAGGAATATGTTAAAAGAAAAATTTGCCCGTAATTTAATTAATCTAATCACTGTGATTGTAACTGCGCTTAATATCATAATCAATGTTAACAATACCGGTGTACAACGGGCTGTTACATTTTATGGTATCAGAGCAGGGCCTCTCATCCAGTACGGTGTGGTTCGAGGACGAACCAGGTGGAAGCTGGTGGGCATGTAACATCCCGGGCGCTGACGAGGGCGGGGAGTGATCGCCGGTGCGCAAGGGCACGGACAAGGAGCGGCTCCTGGCAGGCTTCCAGCGACGGGGGTACATGAATGAATCGAATAACACCGAAAAGAGAGGGATTTCAGAGACTGTGCTGGAATGGGACAGTACAGTTGGGAATGGCTTATAAGAATTAATTGGTACTACCTATACTAACAAGATGCATCTACTTTTCGGTAGCCCGGATCGGAAGAACTCCACAGTTAAGCGTGCTTGACTTGGAGCAATTCTGGGATGGGTGACCTCCTGCGAAGTTTTCCCGGGAAGTGTGCGAGTGAGGACAAAGCACGCTGAAAAGTCTCGTGTTAGTGTGTGGGGATAGTCGTTAATCCTTGCAAGTTGCCAGGCGTTACAAGTGGTATCAGAGCAGTTTTGTTTAGGGAACTCTGATTGTTTGTGTATGTTGTATCTTGTGTGCCATAGCTATCTGTGAACTATTTATGATTAATGTATATGTGATTCCTCAGTGTGGGTCTGATCAACTCATTCCTTTATGTTACATGTACAGATATCATGAGTAGGGCACGAGGTCGCCGTGGGGCACGTGGTGCAGGTCCTTTGCCACCGGATCCGGTCACTGCAGTCCTGAATGCTCTGCAGGCGGAAACGGCTGCAAATAGAAACATGACTGAAAACCTGATGAAGACTAATCAGGATATGATGCAGGCCTTTATGGCTGAGATGAGGGCGGATAGATGTCGTCCTAGGAGGGATAATTCACCTCGACACACGGCTACGGTGACTCCTACACCGACGCCATCTGTTACTCCTCAACAGGGGGAGAGTGGGGCTAGTCACCACACTGGTGAGGCTAGTCAGCATACTACTGACCCTAGTTATGTTCCTGATCCGTCATCGGTTGCCCAATCTACTGGGGCTGCTGGGCAGGTGCTTGATAATGCTGACGATGAGCGTAGGCTCATATCTTTTAGGAAACATAAGCCACCCGCATTTCTGGGGTCAAGGGATCCAAAGGAGGTCACTGCTTGGTTGAGGGGAATGGATAAGATTTTCCAGGTGATGAGATGCCAAGATCCACAAAAGTTATTGTATTCGGTATATATGCTGGAGGGTGATGCCCAGGAGTGGTGGGACAATGTGTCTCGCCCATTTGTTATTCAGGGTGAGGTTCTTACTTGGACTTTGTTCGAAGGTCTGTTTCATGAAGAATATTTTCCCCGCGATGTTCGGGAGGCAAAGCAAGGTGAATTTGATAATTTGGTACAGGGAGTCATGACTGTGGATGCCTATGTGGCAAAATTTAATGAGCTTGTGAAATTTGCAAATTATGGAGGTACTCTACCTACTCCGGAATTCTTGTCAGCTAAATTTCAAAGAGGGCTGAGTGAGAAGATTGCAAAAAGAATGTCTAATACTGCGGTAAGAAACTTTGCTGACTTGGTGACCCAATGCAAGAGGGTCGAGACTATTTATGGGAGGTATCCGAAATCTGAGCCAGCAAAAGAGCAAGATGTTAAGAGGACACCTGGTCCTTCTGGAAATACTAATAGAGGAGGTTTTAATAATAATAACAGGGGTAGGGGGTTGCATGTGAGGCAGCCTCCTGGTCAGTTCAAGAGGGGTGGAAATACTGGTGGTGGTGGTGCTTCGAACAGATATTTTACCCCACAATGTGGGAAGTGTGGGAAATACCACAGAGGTGTATGTGGTGCTGGTTCGTCGAACTGTTTTAGATGTGGTCAGAGTGGCCACTTTGCGAGAAATTGTCCATCTTCTTCGGGGCAGGCTGCGAATCTGCAGGCCTTGCCAGCAGCTACTACTACTGCTACTCCTATTGCTGTTGTTCCTACTGTGGGACGAGTTTATACTACTAATGCGCAACGTACTGAAAAGGCTCCGAATTTGGTTAAAGGTATAATTTTTCTCTCTAATGTTGATTTATCTGTGTTGTTTGATTCGGGAGCAACACATTCATTTGTGGCGGACTATGTGGCTAAGGCGTTGGACTTAAAGGTAACACGGATGGTTCCTCCGATGAGTATTACTACCGCTACAGGAGAGGTTAGTGAATCGTCTTGGATTTGCGAAGATGTGAAGTTTACTTATTTAGGCAGGGGTTATACCATTGATTTAATTATCTTACCCCTGGCCTCTGTCAATTTAATCTTGGGGATGGATTGGTTGTCTCGGAACTGCGCAATGATTGATTGCTGCGGAAAGAGGTTGTTGCTATCTCACGAGAGGCCGTCTGTTTGCCCGTCCTTGTATTTGTCTGTCAGTCAAACTGTGAAAGCCTTGAAGGCTGGAGATTTGGGTTATGTCTTGTTGGGCGGATTAGTGGGTGACAAAAAGGAGGAGATTTCTTCGATTCCAGTTGTTAATGAGTTTGAGGATGTATTTCCGGATGAGATACCGGAATTCCCACCTGAGAGAGAGATTGAATTCTCGATTGATTTATTGCCTGGTGTGGGGCCGATCTCCTTGGCTCCATATCGGATGTCGCCACTTGAGTTGGCTGAATTGAAGAAACATATTGAAGAACTGTCTGTGAAGAATTTTATTAGGCCGAGTGTGTCTCCGTGGGGAGCACCGGTGATATTTGTAAAGAAAAAGGATGGTAGCATGAGATTGTGCACTGACTACCGACAGCTGAATAAAGTGACTATTAAGAACCGGTACCCATTACCGCGTATTGATGATTTATTAGATCAGTTGAGGGGTGCCTGTGTATTTTCAAAGATTGATCTCCGGTCCGGATATCACCAAATTCGGATTAAACCGGAGGATGTACCTAAAACAGCTTTCCGATCCAGTTATGGACATTTTGAGTATCAAGTGATTCCTTTTGGGCTTACTAATGCCCATGCGGTGTTCATGGACTATATGAACCGCATCTTTAAACCGTATTTGGACCAGTTTGTAATTGTGTTTATTGATGACATTCTGATATACTCTAAGAGTAAAGAGGAGCACGTCGACCATTTGAGGACAGTGTTGCAGGTATTGAAGGACAAGAAATTATATGCTAAACCGTCTAAGTGTGAATTCTGGTTGTCTGAGGTGCAATTTTTGGGTCATGTTATTTCTGCAAGCGGTGTTGCAGTGGATCCAAGTAAGATTGAAGCGGTGAGTGACTGGGAACGACCTAAGACCGTGACTGAGATTAGAAGTTTTCTGGGGCTTGCTGGCTATTATCGCCGATTTATACAAGGATTTTCTGCAATGGTTCTACCGTTGACTCGATTGACACGAAAGGATACTCCGTTTGTGTGGACCCAGGAATGTGAGGACTGTTTTCTGCTACTTAAAGAGAAATTGACCACTGCTTCGGTGTTGACTCTACCTGATCCGGAGGGTGAGTTTGTACTATATTGTGATGCTTCTAAGAAAGGTTTAGGGAGCGTGCTGATGCAGGAAGGAAAAGTGATTGCATATGCGTCTAGGCAGTTAAGGCCACATGAAGAAAATTATCCGACGCACGACTTGGAGTTGGCTGCTATTGTGTTTGCCTTGAAAATCTGGAGGCATTTTCTGTATGGGATGAAATTTGCTGTGTTCAGCGACCATAAAAGCTTGAAATATTTATTTGATCAGAAGGAGCTGAATATGAGGCAGCGTAGATGGGTTGAATTCTTGAAAGATTATGACTTTGAGCTGAAATACCACCCGGGAAAGGCTAATGTTGTGGCAGATGCATTGAGTAGGAAGTCTGTCAACTTATCTCATATGATGATGTGGGACAATGAAGTGATTGAGCAATTCCGTGACATGAAAATAACGGATTTCTTTGCAGGAAGAATGTGTGATATGGAGTTGACTCGGATTGAGAACGAGCTGCACGAGAAGATTAAAGAGACTCAGATTCGCAATGAAAGTATAAAGTATTTGAAAGGCCAGAGTGGCATATCTGTTAATGAACAGGGACTATTATTATATCAGGGCAGGATTGTTGTGCCCAAGGAACTTGCAGAGGAAGTTATGACTGAGGCCCACAAGGGTCAATATGCTATCCACCCAGGTGCCACAAAGATGTACCAAGATTTGAAAGTTAAGTTTTGGTGGCCTGGGATGAAAAGGGATGTTGCCGAGTACGTGTCTAAGTGCTTGGTGTGTCAGAAAGTGAAAATAGAGCATCAGAAACCTGCTGGATTACTTCAGCCGCTGGATATACCTGAATGGAAATGGGAGAGTATTTCAATGGATTTTGTTGTGGGATTGCCGCGAACTCAAGCTGGTTATGATTCGATTTGGGTTATTGTGGACCGACTTACGAAGTCTGCACATTTTCTACCAGTACGAGTGGATTACACCACAGAGAAGTTGGCTACGTTGTATGTAAAGGAGATTGTTAGACTCCATGGGATACCGATTAGCATTGTGAGTGATCGGGACCCGAAGTTTACTTCACGCTTTTGGGGAGCTTTGCAGCAGGCTTTTGGCACTCAGCTTCGACTGAGCACTGCTTATCACCCGCAGACTGATGGTCAGACTGAGAGGACCATACAGACACTTGAGGATATGCTGAGAGCTTGCACACTGGAACAGGGTAATGCCTGGGATAGGTACTTACCATTGGTGGAATTTTCTTATAATAACAGTTTTCATTCCAGTCTGGGTATGGCACCGTATGAGGTTTTGTATGGCAGGAGGTGTCGTACGCCCACTTGTTGGACTGAGGTAGGCGATAAGGAAAGGTTTGGTCCGGATTTTGTGCAGGAAACAACGGTGCAAATTGAAATGATCAGAGAAAAATTGAAACAGGCACAGAATCGGCAGAAAAGTTACTATGACAATAAGCATAGACCGCTGGAATTTGAGGAAGGGGATCACGTTTTTGTACGGTTATCTCCGGTCACAGGTGTTGGCCGTGCGTTGGGTGTGAGGAAGCTGAGTCCACGATTCATTGGGCCATATCAAATTATGAAAAGAGTAGGATTGGTGGCCTATCAGCTTGCCTTACCCCCTCAGTTGTCTAATTTACATGATGTCTTTCATGTGTCGCAGTTGCGACGTTATGTTCCGGATGAATCACATGTGGTGATGCCGGATAATATTGAAATCAGGGAAAACTTAAAGACTCCTGTTGGTCCTATTGCAGTATTGGATCGCAGTGAAAAGCGATTGAGAAGTAAAGTGATTCCCATGCTGAAGATTCAGTGGGAAGGCCGCACACCTGAGGAGGCTACTTGGGAGCGGGAGGACGAGATTCTCCGGCTGTATCCTGAGTTAGCGAGCAAGTATGATTTAATTTTGCGGACAAAATTTCAAAAAGGTGGGGTGAATATAACACCTCAAATATTTAAATGTGAATTTTTATATTATAATGTGAAATGAAAGTTGGTGGATTAGTGAAAATCCAAGGATTATGGCCAAAATGGGCAAAAAGGGCAAAATGGTAATTTGCCAACCGTGTGTTCTGAGGCAAAAATACTGAGTTAGAGATTTCAAATGACAAAAGTAATACTGGAAATGGAATCAGGGCGAAAAATTGAGTGAATAGGCAAATTTGGGAAAAATTGATGAATAGTGATTTTTTAAGTGTTAAAATACTGTGATGTGAGTGTACCGATAGGTGTGAAATTTTTATCAATATTTTGGAGAAATAAAAATATGTCATGGACTGGAAAAATATGTAGATTAAGAATTTATGATCGGAATTTTTATCGGGGTTAAAGTTAGATCGCGTGTGGGACCCGTGTGACCGAAGTCACTTGGCCCCACCTCCTTTTCTTCCTTCTTTCCTCTCTTTTCTTCTCCATTTTCTCGCGCGCCCTCTGTGAAGGAAAGAGCCAAACCCCATTTCTCTCCATTTCTTCCATTTCTTCATTTCTTCACCGAATCGCTTGATTTTGTTGTTGAAATCTATTGTAAACAACCTTCCAAAGCCATTGGTAACACTTAGAACCCTTGAATCCATCTCCTTGGCCGCGTTTTTGGCAAAATCAGATTCGACCCACTTGGGTTCTTGGAGATTTCTTGGAGTTTTGATCTTCTAATGGTTTAGTGAAGCCTTGGTGGTGATCATACAACACATTGTGAGTATATTTGTGGTATTTTTATGGTTGATTTCATAGATCTATGAATTTATGTTCTAAGCTTTGATTTTAGATGTGTGATGATAGAGAGCCCAAATGGAAAAATGCTATTAGATGAAAAGGCCTTAGAATCATGTTTGTAAGCTAGAAATGCTATGTTAATTTTTGGTGAAAAATATAGGTTTTTAACTTAGAGGAATTTGAGGAATTTTCATGAAAAATGAGTTTTGGTGTAATTTGGATTTGATGCTTGTTGTAGGGTGCCTCACACGGACGGAATTGTGAAAAGTTAATTGGGAGCATACGTTTGGAACGGATTGCTCGTATTGAGGTAAACTCTTGGAACTTGGGTTTAATCCCTAGTGTGCTCCACCACACCTAGTGGAAGGTAGTGGTTGGATGATGTGGTTATGACATGGTGTGATTGTGTGCTTGTATGCATATTGCTTGTATTTTGTGAAAATTGTTTGGTCACTGGCCAGTTGACGTGTGTTGGGTTTGGACATCCGCTGGATCATTTCGTGACGGAGTGCCAGTTGGACTGCCATGGGGTCGACTCTGGGAGCGACTCCAGGATGAGCCAAACGTGGGACATCCGCCGGATAGGTCTCTTGAGGAGTTCCGGTTGGGTTGCCATGGAGTTTTCTCAACCATGGGAGAAGCTCTAGGATTGTCTCGGGAGTTATATGATGGAGTCCTTGAACATGAATCCATGTATGGATGTTCTCGGGTTGTCTCCAGTTGGATGGTGATATTGTTTTACTTGCATATTACATGATGTCATTTTTATACATTTTAGTGAGCCATGGAGTGGAGAGAGCCTCTAGCTCCATTGGTTTACTGAGATATATCCGTATATCTCACCCCGTGTTTGGGGGACCACATTTCAGGTCACTATGAGCTGGGAGGAGCTTCGGGCAAGAAGCCCGTATAGTGGACATTGGATTGGCATGCGGTGCATTGGGATTGCATGACATTTTGGAGGAGTTATGGAGTGCACATAGCATACCATTAGTATTTTGAGACTTAGGTCATGAACATATTGCATGATGTTATTTCCATGCTTTTGTTAGTGTTCATGATTATATGCTAAGTCTTGTTTATGTTTCATTACTCATGGCATGGATAACTGTATATTTTGAGTGAGCATGGGACTTGTCCATTGCCACATTCATAGCCTTGAAGTCTTGGTATTCATGTTGTAAAAATGGTCCATATTTGTATGTAAATGGCCATTATTTGAGGACTTTGTAAATGATGTTTAATCTAAGGAAAATGCATGATGGAAGGGCCTAGAGCCTACATTAGGACATGATTATGTGTTGTGTGGAGTACCAAGGGGTTAGGGATGGATTACACAACCTTTTTGGGGCTTAAAATGCTGTAATCTGTCATTTTGCTGCATAGTAATCGATTACCCAAGGCATGGTAATCGATTACCATGCAACAGGGGACGAAAGATTGGCTACTGTCTTCACTGATAATCGATTACTGGCCTTTGGTAATCGATTACCATGTGAGGTAATCGATTACCCAAAGTTGGTAATCGATTACCAGAACAGAGGATTGAGAAAATTGGCTACTGCCTCATTTTTGACAGGTGGTAATCGATTACCACCCACTGGTAATCGATTACCACAGTGTAATTTTCGAAAATTCAGTTTTTCTAGACTAAAAGAAAGGGGCTTAACTTGATGGGTAGAACTCCAAATGATACGTGGTTTGAAACCACGCGTAGATAACGTAAAGGACTATAACTTGGTAAAATGAGGGAGTAAGATGGTGAGTCTAAATGAATTGAATAAAAAGGAAGGTTTATGATGTTAGTTTAATGTATGATTCCGCAAATTGCATTTACAATTATAGTGTTGTTTTAATTGATTACGGAAAATGTATTGATGTAAGAAAAGGAATATGTTAAAAGAAAAATTTGCCCGTAATTTAATTAATCTAATCACTGTGATTGTAACTGCGCTTAATATCATAATCAATGTTAACAATACCGGTGTACAACGGGCTGTTACAACGGTCTAGAGGGTGTGAGGAGGGAAGGTGAGTGGAAGGAGGTGCAAACATATTCTTGGTGTTAAAACAAGGTGTGGTTCACGGTTTCATTTCAAAAGAGGGAATGAAAGAAGAGTTAATTTCTTGTGTTTCATCTTATGGGTACTTATAGCCAAGAGAAGTGGAAGGAGGGGAATGGTGCAGAGTTTCTACTTGGAAGGTAAGGATCAAAATTCCCATTGTATAGTCTTCCTATGTGCGCACAAGGTGGAGAGACAAGGAGGGAGTGGTGTGTTCCTTTTGACCAATACAAAAACATGCAGGAAGGGTGCTCTCCACCAAAGGCTGAGTGTCCAAGTGGCGTGCATGCAACCAAAGGAAAGCTTAGGGAACAAGTGTCTCTCATGCAATAAGGTTGAAGGGACAAGTGCTGCACATGCAAGGAGAATGGAGTAAGGTGGCGGACATGCAAGGAGTGGTGGAGGATTTTGGTTGACACATGGTAAACATGCAAAGCTTAATAGCAAGACAACAACAAGTGGCGGTCATGCAGAGGGAGGCTAGGGCTGATTGCTTTTAACAATTGACCAGAATATCTCCTCATTCCATTCCTAATATGCGCACCATAGCGAAAAAGAGGGTAAGGGGAAATGAGATTTTCGGCCAATCGTCTTTCATGCAAGCTGACTACTTTACTTTCATTGGACAAAGGCTTACAAGGCTGATTTGAGGTTATCTAAGATTACAAGCAATCAGATTGTCCTAATATCCTATGCGCATAAAAATTACAAGGTTGGATGAGCTTGCCATGTGGAGCTTCTAGACCAATAGTGGACAGCCTTGTAAGTTTCTTAAGATAAGGTGTGAGGCTTCTAAGAGGTCAAGGCTGAACATAATCCCCATTTAGGGACTATTAGGCGTCGGCCATGGAGATAATTTGAGTCCAAAATTCATGTTCAAGAGCTTTCCTATCTTATGAACTAGTCCCATGTTTTATTATTTTATGCACCCTCTAATTATTACTAAGAGGTTTGTTTCTTGAACTAAAGTTAATCACATAATTATAACTAGCCTCCAATTAAGAAAATATACGTACTAATCCCTAATAGCATGTAAACAAATAATTTCCCTAACTTGAATTAATTCCGCCCTAAACATTAGTATAATTTCGAATTCCAACATGCTTTCGGGTTCCTCACGAAATTCATATAACTTCCTAAATTTGCGGGATGTTACAGAAAATGAATTCCGACGAAAATGGATGAATAAAATAAATGCAAAAGAAATTGATTTTATGAAGTTTTTCGACGAAAAATGGATTCCATCGAAGATTTTTGACAAAAAATGTATTCCGTCGAAAACGGATTAATAAAATAAATGCAAAAGAAATTGATTTTGTGAACATTTTTGACGGAAAATGAATTCCGTCGAAAATGGATGAATAAAATAAATGCAAAAGAAATTGGTTTTGTTAAGTTTTTCGACGGAAAATGGATTCCGACGAAGATTTTGGACGGAAAATTAATTCCGTCGAAAATGGATGAATAAAATAAATGCAAAAGAAATTATTTTATGAAGTTTTTCGACGAAAAATGGATTCCGTCGAAGATTTTTGACGAAAAAAGTATTCCGTCGAAAACGGATGACTAAAATAAATACAAAAGAAATTGATTTTGTGAAGTTTTTCGACGGAAAAAGAATTTCGTCGAAAACAGATTAATAAAAAAAATACAAAGGAAATTGATTTTGTAAGTTTTTCGACGGAAAATGGATTCCGTCGAAGATTTTTGACGGAAAATGGATTCCGTCGAAAACGAATGAATAAAATAAATGCAAAAGAAATTGATTTTGTGAAGTTTTTCGACGGAAAATGGATTCCGTAGAAGATTTTTGACGGAAAATGAATTCCGTCGAAAATGGATGAATAAAATAAATGCAAAAGAAATTGATTTTATGAAGTTTTTCGACGAAAAATGGATTCCGTTGAAGATTTTTGACGAAAAATGTATTCCGTCGAAAACGGATTAATAAAATAAATGCAAAAGAAATTGATTTTGTGAATTTTTTAAACGGAAAATGGATTCCGTCGAAATTTTTTGAAGGAAAATGAATTCCGTCGAAAATGGATGAATAAAATAAATGCAAAAGAAATTGATTTTATGAAGTTTTTCGACGAAAAATGGATTCCGTCGAAGATTTTTGACGAAAAATGTATTCCATCGAAAACGGATTAATAAAATAAATGCAAAAGAAATTGATTTTGTGAAGATTTTTGACGGAAAATGAATTCCGTCGAAAACGGATGAATAAAATAAATGCAAAAGAAATTGATTTTGTGAAGTTTTTCGACGGAAAATGGATTCCGTCGAAGATTTTTGACGGAAAATGAATTCCGTCGAAAATGGATGAATAAAATAAATGCAAAAGAAATTGATTTTATGAAGTTTTTCGACGAAAAATGGATTCCGTTGAAGATTTTTAACGAAAAATGTATTCCGTCGAAAACGGATGAATAAAATAAAGGCAAAAGAAATTGATTTTGTGAAGTTTTTGACGGAAAAAAATGGATTTCGTCGAAAACGGAAAATGAATAAAATAAATAAAATAAATGCAAAAGAAATTGATTTTGTGAAGTTTTTCGACGTAAAACGGATTCCTTCGAAAACGGATGAATAAAATAAATTCAAAAGAAATTGATTTTGTGAAGTTTTTAAACGGAAAACAAATTCCGCCGAAAACAGATGAATAAAGTAAATGCAAAAGAAATTGATTTTGTGCAGTTTTGCGACGGAAAATTGATTTTGTGAAGATTTTTGACGGAAAATGGATTCCTTCGAAGATTTTTGACGGAAAATGAATTCCGTCGAAAATGGATGAATAAAATAAATGCAAAAGAAATTGATTTTGTGAATTTTTTCGACGGAAAATTGATTCCGTCGAAGATTTTTGACGGAAAATGAATTCCGTCGAAAATGGATGAATAAAATAAATGCAAAAGAAATTGATTTTATAAAGTTTTTCGACGAAAAATGGATTCCATCGAAGATTTTTGACGAAAAATGTATTCCGTCGAAAACGGATTAATAAAATAAATGCAAAAGAAATTGATTTTGTGAACATTTTTGACGGAAAATGAATTCCGTAAAAAATGGATGAATAAAATAAATGCAAAAGAAATTATTTTATGAAGTTTTTCGACGAAAAATGGATTCCGTCGAAGATTTTTGACGAAAAAAGTATTCCGTCGAAAACGGATGACTAAAATAAATACAAAAGAAATTGATTTTCTGAAGTTTTTCGACGGAAAAAGAATTTCGTCGAAAACATATTAATAAAATAAATACAAAGGAAATTGATTTTGTAAGTTTTTCGACGGAAAATGGATTCCGTCGAAGATTTTGACGGAAAATGAATTCCATCGAAAACGGATGAATAAAATAAATGCAAAAGAAATTGATTTTGTGAAGTTTTTCGACGGAAAATGGATTCCGTCGAAGATTTTTGACGGAAAATGAATTCCGTCGAAAATGGATGAATAAAATAAATACAAAATAAATTGATTTTGTGAAGTTTTTCGACAGGAAAAAAAATTTCGTCGAAAACGGATATAATAAAATAAAGGCAAAAGAAATTGATTTTTTGAAGTTTTTCGACGGAAAATGGATTCCGTAGAAGATTTTTGACGGAAAATGAATTCCGTCGAAAACGGATGAATAAAATAAATGCAAAAGAAATTGATTTTTCGACGGAAAATGGATTCCGTACAAGATTTTTGATGGAAAATGGTTTCCGTCGAAAATGGATTAATAAAATAAATGCAAAAGAAATTGATTTTATGAAGTTTTTCGACGAAAAACGGATTCCGTCGAAAACGGATGAATAAAATAAATGCAAAAGAAATTGATTTTGTGAAGTTTTTCGACGGAAAAAAATTTCGTCGAAAACGGATATAATAAAATAAATGCAAAAGAAATTGATTTTTTGAAGTTTTTCGACGGAAAATGGATTCCGTAGAAGATTTTTGACGGAAAATGGATTCCGTCGAAAATGGATGAATAAAATAAATGCAAAAGAAATTGATTGAAGTTTTTGATAAAATAAATGCAAAAGATTGACTTTAAGTTTTTGCAAAAAGAAATTTTTTGAAAAATGTTTTCCGTCGAAAAAATGAATTAAATTAATGCAAAATAAAGATTTTGTGAAGTTTTTGACGGAAAATGAATTCCGTCGAAAATGGATGAATAAAATAAATGCAAAAGAAATTGATTTTGTGAAGTTTTTCGATGGAAAATGGATTCCGTCGAAGATTTTTGACGGAAAATGAATTCCGTCGAAAATGGATGAATAAAATAAATGCAAAAGAAATTGATTTTATGAAGTTTTTCGACGTAAAACGGATTCCTTCGAAAAATCAAAAGAAATTGATTTTGTGAAGTTTTTGACGGAAAACAAATTCCGTCGAAAACAGATGAATAAAATAAATGCAAAAGAAATTGATTTTGTGCAGTTTTTCGACGGAAAATGGATTTTAGAAGATTTTTGACGGAAAATGGATTCCTTCGAAGATTTTTGACTGAAAATGAATTCGGTCGAAAACGGATGAATAAAATAAATGCAAAAGAAATTGATTTTGTGAAGTTTTTCGACGGAAAACGGAAAGATTTTTGACGGAAAATGTATTCCGTCGAACATGGATTAATAAAATAAATGTAAAAGAAATTGATTTTTTGAAGTTTTTGACGGAAAATGAATTCCGTCGAAAATGGATGAATAAAATAAATGCAAAAGAAATTGATTTTATGAAGTTTTTCGACGAAAAATGGATTCCGTCGAAGATTTTGACGGAAAATGAATTCCGTCGAAAATGGATGAATAAAATAAATGCAAAAGAAATTTATTTTGTGAAACGAAAAATTTTTCGAAAACAGATTAATAAAAAATAAAATACAAAAGAAATTGATTTTATGAAGTTTTTCGACGAAAAATGGACGTCGAAGATTTTTGACGGAAAAAGAATTTCGTCGAAAATGGATTAATAAAATAAATGCAAAAGAAATTGATTTTGTGAAGTTTTTCGACAGAAAATAGATTCCGTCGAAGATTTTTTACGGAAAATGAATTCCGTCGAAAATGGATGAATAAAATAAATGCAAAAGAAATTGATTTTGTGAATTTTTTCGACGGAAAATAGATTTCGTCGAAGATTTTTGACGGAAAATGAATTCCGTCGAAAATGGATGAATAAAATAAATGCAAAAGAAATTGATTTTATAAAGTTTTTCGACGAAAAATGGATTCCATCGAAGATTTTTGACGAAAAAATTATTCCGTCGAAAACGGATTAATAAAATAAATGCAAAAGAAATTGATTTTGTGAACATTTTTGACGGAAAATGAATTCCGTAGAAAATGGATGAATAAAATAAATGCAAAAGAAATTGATTTTGTGAAGTTTTTCGACGGAAAATGGATCTCGTCGAAGATTTTTGACGGAGATCGT
>JAVKPL010003166.1:0-19278 GCA_032173675.1 Gastrolobium villosum
CTGGGGCTGCTGGGCAGGTGCTTGATAATGCTGATGATAAGCGTAGGCTCATATCTTTTAGGAAACATAAGCCACCCGCATTTCTGGGGTCAAGGGACCCAAAGGAGGTCACTGCTTGGTTGAGGGGTATGGATAAGATTTTTCAAGTTATGAGATGCCAAGATCCACAAAAATTGTTGTATTCGGTTTATATGCTGGAGGGTGATGCCCAAGAGTGGTGGGACAATGTGTCTCGCCCATTTGTTATTCAGGGTGAGGTTATTTCTTGGACGATGTTCGAAGGTCTGTTTCATGAAGAATATTTTCCCCGCGATGTTCGGGAGGCAAAGCAAGGTGAATTTGATAATTTGGTACAGGGAGTTATGACTGTGGATGCCTATGTGGCAAAATTTAATGAGCTTGTGAAGTTTGCTAATTATGGAGGTACTCTACCTACTCTGGAATTCTTGTCAGCTAAATTTCAAAGAGGGCTGAGTGAGAAGATTGCAAAGAGGATGTCTAATACTGCGGTGAGAAACTTTGCTGATTTGGTGACCCAATGTAAGAGGGTCGAGACTGTTTATGGGAGGTATCCGAAATCTGATTCGGCAAAAGAGCAAGATGTTAAGAGGACACCTGGTCCTTCTGGTAATACTAACAGGGGAGGTTTTAATAATAATAACAGGGGTAGGGGGTTGCATGTGAGGCAGCCTCCTGGTCAGTCCAAGAGGGGCGGAAATACTGGTGGTGGTGGTGCTTCGAACAGATATTCTACCCCACAATGTGGGAAGTGTGGTAAATACCACAAAGGTGTGTGTGGTGCTGATCCGTCGGCTTGTTATAAATGTAGTCGGAATGGCCACTTTGCTAGAAATTGTCCATCTTCTTCGGGGCAGGCTGCGAATCTGCAGGCCTTGCCGCCAGCACCTACTACTGCTGCTCCTATTACTGTTGTTCCTACTATGGGACGAGTTTATACTACAAATGCACAACGTACTGAAAAGGCTCCGAATTTGGTTAAAGGTATAATTTTTCTCTCTAACGTTGATTTATCTGTGTTGTTTGATTCGGGAGCAACACATTCATTTGTGGCGGACTATGTGGCTAAGGCGCTGGACTTAAAGGTAACACGGATGGTTCCTCCGATGCGTATTACTACCGCTACAGGAGAGGTTAGTGAGTCGTCTTGGATCTGTGAAGATGTGAAGTTCACTTATTTAGGCAGGGGTTATACCATTGATTTAATTATCTTACCCCTGGCCTCTGTCAATTTGATTTTGGGGATGGATTGGTTGTCTCGGAACTGCGCAATGATTGATTGCTGCGGAAAGAGGTTGTTGCTATCTCATGAGAGGCCGTCTGTTTGTCCGTCTTTATATTTGTCTGTGAGTCAAACTGTGAAAGCCTTGAAGGCTGGAGATTTGGGTTATGTCTTGTTGGGCGGATTGGTGGGTGACAACAAGGAAGAGATTTCTGCTATTCCAGTTGTAAATGAGTTTGAAGATGTATTTCCGGATGAGATACCGGAATTCCCACCTGAGAGAGAGATTGAATTCTCGATTGACCTATTGCCTGGTGTGGGGCCGATCTCCTTGGCTCCATACCGGATGTCGCCACTTGAGTTGGCTGAGTTGAAGAAACACATTGAAGAATTGTCTGCGAAGAATTTTATTAGGCCGAGTGTGTCTCCGTGGGGAGCACCGGTGATATTTGTAAAGAAAAAGGATGGTAGCATGAGATTGTGCACTGACTACCGACAGCTGAATAAAGTGACTATTAAGAACCGGTACCCATTACCGCGTATTGATGATTTATTGGATCAGTTGAGGGGTGCCTGTGTATTTTCAAAGATTGATCTCCGGTCCGGATATCACCAGATTCGGATTAAACCGGAGGATGTACCTAAAACAGCTTTCCGATCCAGATATGGACATTTTGAATATCAAGTGATTCCTTTTGGGCTTACTAATGCCCCGGCGGTGTTCATGGACTATATGAACCGCATTTTCAAACCGTATTTGGACCAGTTTGTAATTGTGTTCATTGATGACATTTTGATTTATTCTAAGAGTAAAGAGGAGCACATGGACCATTTGAGGACTGTGTTGCAGGTGTTAAAAGATAAGAAGTTATATGCTAAACCGTCTAAGTGTGAATTCTGGTTGTCTGAGGTGCAATTTTTGGGTCATGTTATTTCTGCAAGCGGTGTTGCAGTGGATCCGAGCAAGATTGAAGCGGTAAGTGACTGGGAACGACCTAAGACCGTGACTGAGATTAGAAGTTTTCTGGGGCTTGCTGGCTATTATCGCCGATTTATACAGGGATTTTCTGCAATGGTTCTACCGTTGACTCGATTGACACGGAAGGATACTCCTTTTGTGTGGACCCAGGAATGTGAGGACTGTTTTCTGCTACTTAAAGAGAAATTGACTACTGCTCCGGTGTTGACTCTACCTGATCCGGAGGGTGAGTTTGTGTTATATTGTGACGCTTCTAAGAAAGGTTTAGGGAGCGTGTTGATGCAGGAAGGAAAAGTGATTGCATATGCGTCTAGGTAGTTAAGGCCACATGAAGAGAATTATCCGACGCACGACTTGGAACTGGCTGCTATTGTGTTTGCCTTGAAAATTTGGAGGCATTTTCTGTATGGGATGAAGTTTGCTGTGTTCAGCGACCATAAGAGCTTGAAATATTTGTTTGATCAGAAGGAGCTGAATATGAGGCAGCGAAGATGGGTTGAATTCTTGAAGGATTATGACTTTGAGCTGAAATACCACCCGGGAAAGGCTAATGTTGTAGCAGATGCATTGAGTAGGAAGTCTGTCAATTTGTCTCATATGATGATGTGGGATAATGAAGTGATTGAGCAATTCCGTGACATGAAAATAACGGATTTCTTTGCAGGAAGAATGTGTGATATGGAGTTGACTCGGATTGAGAACGAGCTGCACGAGAAAATTAAAGAGACTCAGATTCGCAATGAAAGTATAAAGTACTTGAAAGGCCAGAGTGGCATATCTGTTAATGAACATGGACTACTATTATATCAGGGCAGGATTGTTGTGCCCAAGGAACTCGCAGAGGAAGTTATGACTGAGGCCCATAAGGGTCAATATGCTATCCACCCAGGTGCCACAAAGATGTACCAAGATTTGAAAGTGAAGTTCTGGTGGCCTGGGATGAAAAGGGATGTTGCCGAGTACGTGTCTAAGTGCTTGGTGTGTCAGAAAGTGAAAATAGAGCATCAGAAACCTGCTGGACTACTTCAGCCGCTGGATATACCTGAATGGAAATGGGAGAGTATTTCAATGGATTTTGTTGTTGGACTACCGAGAACTCAAGCTGGTTATGATTCGATTTGGGTTATTGTGGACCGACTTACGAAGTCTGCACATTTTCTACCAGTACGAGTAGACTACACCACAGAGAAGTTGGCTACACTGTATGTAAAGGAGATTGTTAGACTCCATGGGATACCGATTAGCATTGTTAGTGATCGGGACCCGAAGTTTACTTCACGATTTTGGGGAGCTTTGCAGCAGGCTTTTGGCACTCAGCTTCGGCTGAGCACTGCTTATCACCCGCAGACTGATGGTCAGACTGAGAGGACCATACAGACACTTGAGGATATGCTGAGAGCTTGCACACTGGAACAGGGTAATGCTTGGGATAAGTACTTACCACTGGTGGAATTTTCTTATAACAACAGTTTTCATTCCAGTCTGGGTATGGCACCATATGAGGTTTTGTTTGGCAGGAGGTGTCGTACGCCCACATGTTGGACTGAGATAGGCGATAAAGAAAGATTTGGTCCGGATTTTGTGCAGGAAACAACAGTGCAAATTGAAATGATCAGAGAAAAATTGAAACAGGCACAGAATCGGCAGAAAAGTTATTTTGACAACAAGCATAGACCGCTGGAATTTGAGGAAGGTGACCATGTTTTTGTACGTTTGTCGCCGGTCACAGGTGTTGGCCGTGCGTTGGGTGTGAGGAAGCTGAGTCCACGGTTTATTGGGCCAGTAGGAATGGTGGCCTATCAACTTGCCTTACCCCCGCAGTTATCTAATTTACATGATGTTTTTCATGTGTCGCAGTTGCGACGTTATGTTCCGGATGAATCACATGTGGTGATGCCGGATAATATTGAAATCAGGGAGAACTTGAAGACTCCCATTGGTCCTATTGCAGTTTTAGATCGCAGTGAAAAGTATAACACCTCAAGTATTTAAATGTTTATTTTAATGATATATTGTGAAAGGAAAGTGGATGGATTAGTGAAAATCCAAGGATTATGGCCAAAAGGGGCAAAAAGGGCAAAAATGTAATTTGCCAACCGTGTGTTAAGAGGCTTAAATATTGAGTTAGAGATTTCAAATGACAAAAGTAAGGTTGGAAATGGAATCAGGGCGAAAAATTGAGTAAATAGGCAAATTTGGGAAAAATCGATGAATAGTGATTTTTAAGTGTTAAAATACTGAGTTGTGAGTGTACCGATAGGTGTGAAATTTTTATCATTATTTTGGAGAAAGAAAAATATGTTATGGACTGGAAAAATATTTAGATTAAGGATTGGTGATCGGAATTTTTATCGGAGTGAAAGTTAGATCGCGTGTGGGACCCGTGTGACCGAAGTCACTTGGGCCACCTCCCTTTTCTTCTTCTTTTCCTTCTTCTTTCCTCTCATTCCCGTGCGCACCTACAGAGGGAAAAAGAGACAAAAACCTCCATTTTCACCATTTCTTGCCATTTCTTCGTTTCTCCACCGAATCGCTTGGTTTTGGTGTTGAAATCTATCGTAAACAACCTTCCAAAGCCATTGGTAGCATCTAGAAGCCTTGAATCCACCTCTTTGGCCACGTTTTTGGCAAACTCAGATTCGACCCATTAGTGTTCTTGGAGATTTCTTGGAGTTTTGAGCTTCAAATGGTTTAGTGAAGCCTTGGTGGTGATCATACTACTCATTGTAAGTATATTTGTGGTCTCTTTATAGTTGATTCCATAGATCTATGAATATGTGTTCAAATCTTTGATTTTAGATGTGTGATGATAGAGAGCCCAAATGCAAAAATGCTATTAGATGAAAAGGCCTTAGAATCATGTTTGTAAGCTAGAAATGCTATGTTAATTTTTGGTGAAAAATATGGATTTGTAACTTAGGCAAAATTTGAGGAATTTTGATGAAAAATGAGTTTTTGAGTAAATTGGATTTAATGATTGTTGTAGGGTGCCTCACACGGTTGGATTTGAGAAAAGTTGATTTGGAGCATACGTTTGGAACGGTGTTGCTCGTGTTAAGGTAAACTCTTGGAACTTGGGTTTAATCCCTAGTGAGCTCCACCACACCTAGAGGAAGGTTGTGGTTGGATTATGTAGTGATGACATGATGTGTTTGTGTGCTTGTATGCATATTGCTTGTATTTTGTGAAAAATTGTTTGGTCACTGGCCAGTTGACGTGTGATTGGTTTGGACATCCGCTGGATTCGTCCTACGGGAGAATGCCAGTTGGAATGCCATGGTGTTGACTCTGGGAGCGACATCAGGATGATCCAAGCGGGGGACGTCCGCCGGATAGGGCTCATGAGGAGTTCCGGTTGGGTATTGCCATGGAGTCGTCTCAACCATGGGAGAGGCGCCAGGACTGTCTCGGGAGTTATATGATGGAGTCCTTGAACATGAATCCATGAGTGGATGTTCTTGGGTGTCTCCAGGTGGATGGTGATATTGTTTTACTTGCATAGCATATTATGTCATTTTGATACATTTTAGTGAGCCATGGAGTGGAGAGAGCCTCTAGCTCCATTGGTTTACTGAGATATATCCGTATATCTCACCCCGTGTTTGGGGGACCACATTTCAGGTCACTATGAGCCGGGAGGAGCTTCGGGCAAGAAGCCCGTGTAGTGGACGTTGGATGGGCATGCGGTGCATTGGATTGCATGGCTTTTTGGAGGAGTTTATGGAGTGCACATAGCATACCATTAGTATTTTGAGACTTAGGTCATGAACATATTGCATGATGTCATTTTCCATGCTTTTGTTAGTGTTCATGGTCATATGCTAAGTCTTGATATGTTTTATTATTCATGGCTTGGATAACTGTATATTTTGAGTGAGCATGGGACTTGTCCATTGCCACATTCATAGCCTTGAAGTCTTGATGTGTAATGATGTAAAAATGGTCCATATGTACATGTAAATGGCCATTATTTGAGAATGATGTAATTGATGTTAAACTTAAGGAAAATGCATGATGGAAGGGCCTAGAGCCAACATTAGGACATGATTATGTGTTATGTGGAGTACCAAGGGGTTAGGGATGGATTACACACCCTTTTTGGGGCTCAAAACAGCTGTAATCTGTCATTTTGCTGCATAGTAATCGATTACCCAAGCATGGTAATCGATTACCATGCAACAGGGGACGAAAAATTAGCTACTGTCTGCACTGGTAATCGATTACTGGCCTTTGGTAATCGATTACCATGTGTGGTAATCGATTACCAAGAGTTGGTAATCGATTACCAGAACAGAGGATTCAGAAAATTGGCTACTGCCTCATTTTTGACAGGTGGTAATCGATTACCACCCTCTGGTAATCGATTACCACAGTGTAATTTTCGAAAATTCAGTTTTTTCTAGACTAAAAGAAAGGGGTATAACTTGATGGGTAGAACTCCAAATGATACGTGGTTTGAAACCACGCGTAGACAACGTAAAGGACTACAACTTGGTAAAAGATGAGAGTAAGATGGTGAGTTTAAATGAAATGAATAAAAAGAATGATTTATGATGTTAGAAAGTGTATGATTCCGCAAATGGCATTTACAATTATAGTGTGGTTTTAATTGATTACGGAAAATGTATTTATGAAAAAGAAAAGGAATATGTTAAAAGAAAAATTTGCCCGTAATTTAATTAACCTAATCACTGTGATTGTAACTGCGCTTAATATCATAATCAATGTTAACAATACCGGTGTACAACGGGCTGTTACATTTTATGGTATCAGAGCAGTTTTGTTTAGGGAACTCTGATTGTTGTGTGTGTTGTATCTTGTGTGTCATAGCTATCTGTGAACTATTTATGATTAATGTATATGTGATTCCTCAGTGTGGGTCTGATCAACTCATTCCTTTGTGTTACATGTACAGATATCATGAGTAGGGCACGAGGTCGCCGTGGGGCACGTGGTGCAGGTCCTTTGCCACCGGATCCGGTCACTGCAGCACTGAATGCTCTGCAGGCGGAAACGGCTGCAAACAGAAATATGACTGAGAACCTGATGAAAGCAAATCAGGATATGATGCAGGCCTTTATGGCTGAGTTGAGGGCGGATAGAGGTCGTCCTAGGAGGGAAGATACACCTCCGCATACGGCTACGGTGACTCCTACACCGACGCCATCTGTTACTCCTCAACAGGGGGAGAGTGGGGCTAGTCACCACACTGGTGAGGCTAGTCATCATACTACTACGGATCCTAGTTATGTTCCTGATCCGTCATCTGTTGCCCAATCTACTGGGGCTGCTGGGCAGGTGCTTGATAATGCTGACGATGAGCGTAGGCTCATATCTTTTAGGAAACATAAGCCACCCGCATTTATGGGGTCAAGGGACCCAAAGGAGGTCACTGCTTGGTTGAGGGGCATGGACAAGATTTTTCAGGTTATGAGATGCCAAGATCCGCAGAAGTTATTGTATTCTGTTTATATGCTGGAGGGTGATGCCCAGGAGTGGTGGGACAATGTGTCTCGCCCATTTGTTATTCAGGGTGAGGTTCTGACTTGGACTTTGTTTGAAGGGTTATTTCATGAAGAATATTTTCCCCGCGATGTTCGGGAGGCAAAGCAAGGTGAATTTGATAAGTTGGTACAGGGAGTTATGACTGTGGATGCCTATGTGGCGAAATTTAATGAGCTTGTGAAGTTTGCTAATTACGGAGGTACTCTACCTACTCCGGAATTCTTGTCAGCTAAATTTCAAAGAGGGCTGAGTGAGAAGATTGCAAAGAGGATGTCTAATACTGCAGTGAGAAACTTTGCTGATTTGGTGACCCAGTGCAAACGGGTCGAGACTGTTTATGGGAGGTATCCGAAATCTGATTCGGCAAAAGAGCAAGATGTTAAGAGGACACCTGGTCCTCCTGGTAATACTAACAGAGGAGGTTTTAATAATAGAGGTAGGGGGTTGCATGTGAGGCAGCCTCCTGGTCAGTTTAAAAGGGGTGGAAATACTGGTGGTGGTGGTGCTGCGAATAGATATCCTACCCCATAATGTGGGAAGTGTGGTAGATACCACAAAGGTGTGTGTGGTGCTGATCCGTCGGCTTGTTATAAATGTGGTCGGAATGGCCACTTTGCTAGAAATTGTCCGTCTTCTTCGGGGCAGGCTGCGAATCTGCAGGCCTTGCCGCCAGCTACTACTACTACTGCTGCTCCTATTGCTGTTGTTCCTACTGTGGGACGGGTTTATACTACTAATGCACAACGTACTGAAAAGGCTCCGAATTTGGTTAAAGGTATAATTTTTCTCTCTAATGTTGATTTATCTGTGTTGTTTGATTCGGGAGCTACACATTCATTTGTGGCGGACTATGTGGCTAAGGCGTTGGACTTAAAGGTAACAAGGATGGTTCCTCCGATGCGCATTACTACTGCTACAGGCGAGGTTAGTGAGTCGTCGTGGATTTGTGAAGATGTAAAGTTCACTTATTTAGGCAGGGGTTATACCATTGATTTAATTATCTTACCCCTGGCCTCTGTCAATTTGATTTTGGGGATGGATTGGTTGTCTCGGAACTGCGCAATGATTGATTGCTGCGGGAAGAGGTTGTTGTTATCTCACGAGAGGCCGTCTGTTTGTCCGTCTCTGTATTTGTCTGTAAGTCAAACTGTGAAAGCCTTGAAGGCTGGAGATTTGGGTTATGTCTTGTTGGGCGGATTGGTGGGTGATAAAAAGGAAGAGATTTCTGCTATTCCAGTTGTAAATGAGTTTGAAGATGTATTTCCGGATGAGATACCGGAATTCCCACCTGAGAGAGAGATTGAATTCTCGATTGATTTATTGCCTGGTGTGGGGCCGATCTCCTTGGCTCCATATCGGATGTCGCCACTTGAGTTGGCTGAACTGAAGAAACATATTGAAGAACTGTCTGCGAAGAATTTTATTAGGCCGAGTGTGTCTCCGTGGGGAGCACCGGTGATATTTGTAAAGAAAAAGGATGGTAGCATGAGATTGTGCACTGACTACCGACAGTTGAATAAAGTGACTATTAAGAACCGGTACCCATTACCACGTATTGATGATTTATTAGATCAGTTGAGGGGTGCCTGTGTATTTTCAAAGATTGATCTCCGGTCCGGATATCACCAGATTCGGATTAAACCGGAGGATGTACCAAAAACACCTTTCCGATCCAGATATGGACATTTTGAATATCAAGTGATTCCTTTCGGGCTTACTAATGCCCCGGCGGTGTTCATGGACTATATGAACCGCATTTTTAAACCGTATTTGGACCAGTTCGTGATTGTATTCATTGATGACATTTTAATCTATTCTAAGAGTAAGGAGGAGCACATGGACCATTTGAGGACTGTGTTGCAGGTGTTGAAGGACAAGAAACTGTATGCTAAACCGTCTAAGTGTGAATTCTGGTTGTCTGAGGTGCAATTTTTGGGTCATGTTATTTCTGCAAGTGGTGTTGCAGTGGATCCAAGCAAGATTGAAGCGGTAAGTGACTGGGAACGACCAAAGACTGTGACTGAAATTAGAAGTTTTCTGGGGCTTGCTGGCTATTATCGCCGATTTATACAGGGATTTTCTGCAATGGTTCTACCGTTGACTCGATTGACACGAAAGGATACTCCTTTTGTGTGGACCCAGGAATGTGAGGACTGTTTTCTGCTACTTAAAGAGAAATTGACTACTGCTCCGGTGTTGACTCTACCTGATCCGGAGGGTGAGTTTGTATTATATTGTGACGCTTCTAAGAAAGGTTTAGGGAGCGTGCTGATGCAGGAAGGAAAAGTTATTGCATATGCGTCTAGGCAGTTGAGGCCGCATGAAGAAAATTATCCGACGCACGACTTAGAATTGGCTGCTATTGTGTTTGCCTTGAAAATTTGGAGGCATTTTCTGTATGGGATGAAGTTTGCTGTGTTCAGCGACCATAAAAGCTTGAAATATTTATTTGATCAGAAGGAGCTGAATATGAGGCAGCGTAGATGGGTTGAATTTTTAAAAGATTATGACTTTGAGCTGAAATACCACCCGGGAAAGGCCAATGTTGTGGCAGATGCATTGAGTAGGAAGTCTGTGAATTTATCTCATATGATGATGTGGGACAATGAAGTGATTGAGCAATTCCGTGATATGAAAATAACGGATTTCTTTGCAGGAAGAATGTGTGATATGGAGTTGACTCGGATTGAGAACGAGCTGCACGAGAAGATTAAAGAGACTCAGATTCGCAATGAAAGTATAAAGTATTTGAAAGGCCAGAGTGGCATATCTGTTAATGAACAAGGACTACTATTATATCAGGGCAGGATTGTTGTGCCCAAGGAACTTGCAGAGGAAGTTATGACTGAGGCCCATAAGGGTCAATATTCTATCCACCCAGGTGCCACAAAGATGTACCAAGATTTGAAAGTTAAGTTCTGGTGGCCTGGTATGAAAAGGGATGTTGCCGAGTACGTGTCTAAGTGCTTGGTGTGTCAGAAAGTGAAAATAGAGCATCAGAAACCTGCTGGATTACTTCAGCCGCTGGATATACCTGAATGGAAATGGGAGAGTATTTCAATGGATTTTGTTGTTGGATTGCCGAGAACTCAAGCTGGTTATGATTCGATTTGGGTTATTGTGGACCGACTTACGAAGTCTGCACATTTTCTACCAGTACGAGTGGACTACACCACGGAGAAGTTAGCTACACTTGTATGTAAAGGAGATTGTTAGACTCCATGGGATACCGATTAGCATTGTGAGTGATCGGGACCCGAAGTTTACTTCACGATTTTGGGGAGCTTTGCAGCAGGCTTTTGGCACTCAGCTTCGACTGAGCACTGCTTATCACCCGCAGACTGATGGTCAGACTGAGAGGACCATACAGACACTTGAGGATATGCTGAGAGCATGCACACTGGAACAGGGTAATGCTTGGGATAAGTACTTACCACTGGTGGAGTTTTCTTATAATAACAGTTTTCATTCCAGTCTGGGTATGGCACCATATGAGGTTTTGTATGGCAGGAGGTGTCGTACGCCCACTTGTTGGACTGAGGTAGGCGATAAAGAAAGATTTGGTCCGGATTTTGTGCAGGAAACGACAGTGCAAATTGAAATGATCAGAGAAAAATTGAAACAGGCACAGAATCGGCAGAAAAGCTATTATGACAATAAGCATAGACCGCTGGAATTTGAGGAAGGTGACCATGTATTTGTACGTTTGTCGCCGGTCACAGGTGTTGGCCGTGCGTTGGGTGTGAGGAAGCTGAGTCCACGATTCATTGGGCCATATCAGATTATGAAAAGAGTAGGATTGGTGGCCTATCAGCTTGCCTTACCCCCGCAGTTATCTAATTTACATGATGTTTTTCATGTGTCGCAGTTGCGACGTTATGTTCCGGATGAGTCACATATTGTGATGCCGGATAATATTGAAATCAGGGAGAACTTGAAGACTCCCATCGGTCCTATTGCAGTATTGGACCGCAGTGAAAAGAGACTGAGAAGTAAAGTGATTCCCATGCTGAAGATTCAGTGGGAAGGCCGCACACCTGAGGAGGCTACTTGGGAGCGGGAGGACGAGATTCTCCGGCTGTATCCTGAGTTAGTGAGCAGGTATGATTTAATTTTGCGGACAAAATTTCAAAAAGGTGGGGTGAATATAACACCTCAAGTATTTAAATGTTTATTTTAATGATATATTGTGAAATGAAAGTTGATGGATTAGTGAAAATCCAAGTATTATGGCCAAAAGGGGCAAAAAGGGCAAAATTGTAATTTGCCAACCGTGTGTTAAGAGGCTTAAATATTGAGTTAGAGATTTCAAATGACAAAAGTAAGGTTGGAAATGGAATCAGGGCGAAAAATTGAGTAAATAGGCAAATTTGGGAAAAATCGATGAATAGTGATTTTTAAGTGTTAAAATACTGAGTTGTGAGTGTACCGATAGGTGTGAAATTTTTATCATTATTTTGGAGAAAGAAAAATATGTCATGGACTGGAAAAATATTTAGATTAAGGATTGGTGATCGGAATTTTTATCGGAGTGAAAGTTAGATCGCGTGTGGGACCCGTGTGACCGAAGTCACTTGGGCCACCTCCCTTTTCTTCTTCTTTTCCTTCTTCTTTCCTCTCATTCCCGTGCGCACCTACAGAGAGGAAAGAGAGCCAAAAACCTCCATTTTCTCCATTTCTTCCCATTTCTTCGTTTCTCCACCGAATCGCTTGGTTTTGGTGTTGAAATCTATCGTAAACAACCTTCCAAAGCCATTGGTAGCATCTAGAAGCCTTGAATCCACCTCTTTGGCCACGTTTTTGGCAAACTCAGATTCGACCCATTAGTGTTCTTGGAGATTTCTTGGAGTTTTGAGCTTCAAATGGTTTAGTGAAGCCTTGGTGGTGATCATACTACTCATTGTAAGTATATTTGTGGTCTCTTTATAGTTGATTCCATAGATCTATGAATATGTGTTCAAAGCTTTGATTTTAGATGTGTGATGATAGAGAGCCCAAATGCAAAAATGCTATTAGATGAAAAGGCCTTAGAATCATGTTTGTAAGCTAGAAATGCTATGTTAATTTTTGGTGAAAAATATGGATTTGTAACTTAGGCAAAATTTGAGGAATTTTGATGAAAAATGAGTTTTTGAGTAAATTGGATTTAATGATTGTTGTAGGGTGCCTCACACGGTTGGATTTGAGAAAAGTTGATTTGGAGCATACGTTTGGAACGGTGTTGCTCGTGTTAAGGTAAACTCTTGGAACTTGGGTTTAATCCCTAGTGAGCTCCACCACACCTAGAGGAAGGTTGTGGTTGGATTATGTAGTGATGACATGATGTGTTTGTGTGCTTGTATGCATATTGCTTGTATTTTGTGAAAAATTGTTTGGTCACTGGCCAGTTGACGTGTGTTTGGTTTGGACATCCGCTGGATTCGTCCTACGGGAGAATGCCAGTTGGAATGCCATGGTGTTGACTCTGGGAGCGACATCAGGATGATCCAAGCGGGGGACGTCCGCCGGATAGGGCTCATGAGGAGTTCCGGTTGGGTATTGCCATGGAGTCGTCTCAACCATGGGAGAGGCGCCAGGACTGTCTCGGGAGTTATATGATGGAGTCCTTGAACATGAATCCATGAGTGGATGTTCTTGGGTGTCTCCAGGTGGATGGTGATATTGTTTTACTTGCATAGCATATTATGTCATTTTGATACATTTTAGTGAGCCATGGAGTGGAGAGAGCCTCTAGCTCCATTGGTTTACTGAGATATATCCGTATATCTCACCCCGTGTTTGGGGGACCACATTTCAGGTCACTATGAGCCGGGAGGAGCTTCGGGCAAGAAGCCCGTATAGTGGACGTTGGATTGGCATGCGGTGCATATGGATTGCATGGCTTTTTGGAGGAGTTTATGGAGTGCACATAGCATACCATTAGTATTTTGAGACTTAGGTCATGAACATATTGCATGATGTCATTTTCCATGCTTTTGTTAGTGTTCATGGTCATATGCTAAGTCTTGATATGTTTTATTATTCATGGCTTGGATAACTGTATATTTTGAGTGAGCATGGGACTTGTCCATTGCCACATTCATAGCCTTGAAGTCTTGATGTGTAATGATGTAAAAATGGTCCATATGTACATGTAAATGGCCATTATTTGAGAATGATGTAATTGATGTTAAACTTAAGGAAAATGCATGATGGAAGGGCCTAGAGCCAACATTAGGACATGATTATGTGTTATGTGGAGTACCAAGGGGTTAGGGATGGATTACACACCCTTTTTGGGGCTCAAAACAGCTGTAATCTGTCATTTTGCTGCATAGTAATCGATTACCCAAGCATGGTAATCGATTACCATGCAACAGGGGACGAAAAATTAGCTACTGTCTGCACTGGTAATCGATTACTGGCCTTTGGTAATCGATTACCATGTGTGGTAATCGATTACCAAGAGTTGGTAATCGATTACCAGAACAGAGGATTCAGAAAATTGGCTACTGCCTCATTTTTGACAGGTGGTAATCGATTACCACCCTCTGGTAATCGATTACCACAGTGTAATTTTCGAAAATTCAGTTTTTTCTAGACTAAAAGAAAGGGGTATAACTTGATGGGTAGAACTCCAAATGATACGTGGTTTGAAACCACGCGTAGACAACGTAAAGGACTACAACTTGGTAAAAGATGAGAGTAAGATGGTGAGTTTAAATGAAATGAATAAAAAGAATGATTTATGATGTTAGAAAGTGTATGATTCCGCAAATGGCATTTACAATTATAGTGTGGTTTTAATTGATTACGGAAAATGTATTTATGAAAAAGAAAAGGAATATGTTAAAAGAAAAATTTGCCCGTAATTTAATTAACCTAATCACTGTGATTGTAACTGCGCTTAATATCATAATCAATGTTAACAATACCGGTGTACAACGGGCTGTTACAAAAAGCGATTGAGGAGTAAAGTGATTCCCATGCTGAAGATTTGGAAACACCTGAGGAGGCTACTTAAAAGAGGACGAGATTCTCCGGCTGTATCCTGAGTTAGTGAGCAGGTATGAATTAATTTTGCGGACAAAATTTCAAAAAGGTGGGGTGAATATAACACCTCAAATATTTAAATGTGTATTTTAATATTATATTGTGAAAGGAAAGATGGTGGATTAGTGAAAATCCAAGGATTATGGCCAAAATGGGCAAAAAGGGCAAAATGGTAATTTGCCAACCGTGTGTTATGAGGCAAAAATACTGAGTTAGAGATTTCAAATGACAAAAGTAATGCTGAAAATGGAATCAGGGCGAAAAATTGAGTGAATAGGCAAATTTGGGAAAAATTGATGAATAGTGATTTTTAGTGTTAAAATACTGTGGTGTGAGTGTACCGATAGGTGTGAAATTTTTATCAATATTTTGGAGAATTAAAAATATGTCATGGACTGGAAAAATATTTAGATTAAGGATTTGTGATCGGAAATTTTATCGGAGTTAAAGTTAGATCGCGTGTGGGACCCGTGTGACCGAAGTCACTTGGCCCCACCTCCTTTTTCTTTCCTTCTTTCCTCCCTTTTTCCTTGTTCCTGCGCGCTCACACAGTGAGGAGAAGCCAAATACACCATTTTCTTCCCATTTCACCATTTCTTCGTTTCTCCACCGAATCGCTTGATTTTGGTGTCGAAATCTATCGTAAACAACCTTCCAAAGCCATTGGTAACACTTAGAAGCCTTGAATCCATCTCTTTGGCCGCGTTTTTGAGCAACTCAGATTCGACCCATTTGTGTTTTTGGAGATTTCTTGGAGTTTTGATCTTCAAATGGTTTAGTGAAGCCTTGGTGGTGATCATACAACACATTGTAAGTATATTTGTGGTCTTTTGATGGTTGATTTCTTAGATCTATGAATTTGTGTTCAAAGCTTTGATTTTAGATGTGTGATGATAGAGAGCCCAAATGGAAAAATGCTATTAGATGAAAAGGCCTTAGAATCATGTTTGTAAGCTAGAAATGCTATGTTAAATTTTGGTGAAAAATATAAGTTTTTAACTTAGAGGAATTTGAGGAATTTTCATGAAAAATGAGTTTTGGTGTAATTTGGATTTGATGATTGTTGTAGGGAGCCTCACACGGTTGGAATTGTGAAAAGTTGATTTGGAGCATACGTTTGGAACGGTATTGCTCGTGCTAAGGTAAACTCTTGGAACTTGGGTTTAATCCCTAGTGAGCTCCACCACACCTAGAGGAAGGTTGTGGTTGGATTATGTAGTTATGACATGGTGTGATTGTGTGCTTGTATGCATATTGCTTGTATTTTGTGAAAAATTGTTTGGTCACTGGCCAGTTGACGTGTGTTGGTTTGGACATCCGCTGGGTTCGTCCTACGGGAGAACGCCAGTTGGAATGCCATGGTGTTGACTCTGGGAGCGACATCAGGATGATCCAAGCGGGGGACGTCCGCCGGATAGGGCTCATGAGGAGTTCCGGTTGGGTATTGCCATGGAGTCGTCTCAACCATGGGAGAGGCGCCAGGACTGTCTCGGGAGTTATATGATGGAGTCCTTGAACACGAATCCATGAGTGGATGTTCTTGGGTGTCTCCAGGTGGATGGTGATATTGTTTTACTTGCATATCATATTATGTCATTTTGATACATTTTAGTGAGCCATGGAGTGGAGAGAGCCTCTAGCTCCATTGGTTTACTGAGATATATCCGTATATCTCACCCCGTGTTTGGGGGACCACATTTCAGGTCACTATGAGCCGGGAGGAGCTTCGGGCAAGAAGCCCGTATAGTGGACGTTGGATTGGCATGCGGTGCATTGGGATTGCATGGCTTTTTGGAGGAGTTTATGGAGTGCACATAGCATACCATTAGTATTTTGAGACTTAGGTCATGAACATATTGCATGATGTCATTTCCATGCTTTTGTTAGTGTTCATGGTCATATGCTAAGTCTTGTTTATGTTTTATTATTCATGGCTTGGATAACTGTATATTTTGAGTGAGCATGGGACTTGTCCATTGCCACATTCATAGCCTTGAAGTCTTGATGAGTATTGTTGTAAAAATGGTCCATAGTTGCATGTAAATGGCCATTATTTGAGAACCTTGTAAATGATGTTAAACTTAGGAAAATGCATGATGGAAGGGCCTAGAGCCAACATTAGGACATGATTATGTGTTATGTGGAGTACCAAGGGGTTAGGGATGGATTACACACCCTTTTTGGGGCTCAAAACTGCTGTAATCTGTCATTTTGCTGCATAGTAATCGATTACCCAAGCATGGTAATCGATTACCATGCAACAGGGGACGAAAAATTGGCTACTGTCTGCACTGGTAATCGATTACTGGCCTTTGGTAATCGATTACCATGTGAGGTAATCGATTACCCAAAGTTGGTAATCGATTACCAGAACAGAGGAATTGAAAAATTGGCTACTGCCTCATTTTTGACAGGTGGTAATCGATTACCACCCACTGGTAATCGATTACCACAGTGTAATTTTCGAAAATTCAGGTTTTTCTAGACTAAAAGAAAGGGGTATAACTTGATGGGTAGAACTCCAAATGGTACGTGGTTTGAAACCACGCGTAGACAACGTAAAGGACTACAACTTGGTAAAATGAGAGAGTAAGATGGTGAGTTTAAATGAATTGAATAAAAGGGAAGATTTATGATGTTAGAAAGTGTATGATTCCGCAATTTGCATTTACAATTATAGTGTGGTTTTAATTGATTACGGAAAATGTATTGATGCAAAAGAAAAGGAATATGTTAAAAGAAAAATTTGCCCGTAATTTAATTAATCTAATCACTGTGATTGTAACTGCGCTTAATATCATAATCAATGTTAACAATACCGGTGTACAACGGGCTGTTACACTACACAAGGGTACCCAACAACCAATCCACACTAGTCAATGAACATCAACCAAACAATCAAATTCACACCATAATTAAGGCATGAACTTACCAATCCAAATGAGCTAGTCAATTTCTATGGCTTCCTCCAATGGTTGGTCACTCAAAGTGGGTTCACAAAGCTCAATCCTAGCACCACAATTGACACAATAAATCATCAAAATTTCAACCTATAAATTTCGTACTTATTTTTAAATTTTTAAATTTGAATTTTTTTTAACCTTGATTCACTGTAATTCAAAAATTTGCAATTTTTGAAAAATTAATTTTTTTTTCTAATTACTCGAAATAACCCAACCTACGGTTTGAATGTATAAAAATAATAAATTTGATTAAAATATTTGTTCCTTATTTTTGCAGTTTAAAATTTGAATTTTTATTAACCTTGATTGAGTGGAATTCAACAAATTTCTATTTTTTTCCATAAAAAACGCAATTTTAAATACTAAAAACATCCAACCCTACAATTTAAATTCAAATCTAAAAAAATAAAATAAATGGAATTCAAACTTTCGGTTCTAATTTTTTAAAATTTAAGATTTAATTTTTCATTAACACCCATTTTGATATTCCCTAAACCATTTTCCTTCTCTATATTTTCAACAAACATCACTGAGGTTTTCAAAAATTTACTTTTGTTTCCTAAAAAAAAAATATTTCGTACTCGTCAACACAATCCCAACATACAAATTTCGTACTTATTTTTATATATTGAAATTTGGATTTTTTTAACCTTGATTCACTGTAATTCAAAAATTTACAATTTTTGAAAAATTAAAAATATTTTCTAATTACTCGAAATAACCCAACCTACGATTTGAATGTATAAAAATAATATATTTGATTAAAATATTTGTTCCTTATTTTTGCAGTTTAAAATTTGAATTTTTATTAACCTTGATTAATTGGAATTCAACAAAATTCTATTTTTTCCATAAAAAACGCAATTTTAAATACTAAACACATCCAACCCTACAATTTAAATTTAAATATAAAAAAAAAGAAAATAAATGGAATTCAAACTTTCAGTTCTGATTTTTTAAATCTTAAATTTTAAAATTTTATTTTTCACTAACACCATTTTTGATATTCCCTAAACCCTTTTCATTCTTTACATTTTCAACAAACATCACTAAGGTATTCAAAAATTTACTTTTGTTTTCCAAAAAAAACATATTTCGTACTAATTAACAAAATCCCAACGTATAGATTTCGTACTTATTTTTAAAATTTAAAATTTGGAATTTTTTTAACCTTGATTCACTGTAATTCTAAAATTTACAATTTTAAAAAAAATTAAAAATGTTTTCTAATTACTCGAAATAACCCGACCTATGGTTTGAATGTATAAAAATAATATATTTGATTAAAATATTTGTTCATTATTTTTGCAATTTAAAATTTAAAATTTTATTAACCTTGATTAAGTGGAATTCAACAAACTCTTTAATTAATTCGGTTATCATTTTTCAAATCGAACTCATTAATTAATTATTAATTCACAATAAATGATAACTGTTGATTGGCGGAGATCAACGGTTAAGATATGGTAGTAACATTATTTGGTTGTTACAATATCTTATCCCATAAATAAATATAAAATAATAGTGTATAAAGCCAATATCTGAGCTAGATACATCAA
>JAVKPL010003167.1:0-19154 GCA_032173675.1 Gastrolobium villosum
TATATATATATTGCGTATATAACGCCTTCCTTTTTGCGCTCTTAGCACCGTCGTGCGCGCAATACACAGTGGATATCCCATAATCGGCACCCTTCATTGGTGGATTCCAACTGTGGCCTATGCGGACTGATGCCAAGTGTCCCATACCTGGTACCGGAGGGATGCCTATATGATGCGTGCTCAAACATATGGTCCTGTACATAACTATTCTAAAATTGCAAGGCTATATGAATTTTGGTACATGCATGCCATGCTATGCTATCACACACAAAGCGTAAAAATAAATGCGGTATGATGTAAGATGCATGCTTATATGCTTTACATATACGTTATGCTGCCACATAACAACTTTACCTCATAATCATATTGCCGTCAAGGCATATTCATGGCAGAATACTTACATCATAAGGAACATAATAATTTTACGGAGTATGGAGCATCATGTTACAACTTCATACGCTAGTCAATAGTCACATTAGGTAATATCGTCTAACACTTACCTTGCGTGCCTTAAATAATTACCAAACAGCAGCGAAATATGCTACGTTTCTCACTGCTTATGCGCACCTAAATCAATTGCAATAAATCATTTTACAGCAACGTTTTAAGGAAAAACAGTGAGCAAAAACAGCAGCGTTTTACAGCAGAAATAGTGAGCAAAATAGCAACGTTTTATAGCAAAAATAGTGAGCAAAACAACAACATTTTACAGCAAAAATAGTGTGCAAAACAACAACGTTTTACAGCAGAAACAATGAGCAAAACAACAACGTTTTACAGCAAAAATAGTGAGCAAAACAGCGACGTTTTACAGCAGAAACAATGAGCAAAACAGCAACATTTTACATCAAAAACAGTGAGCAAAACAGCAACGTTTTACAGCAAAAATATTGAGCAAAACAACAACGTTTTACAGCAGAAACAGTGAGCAAAACAGCAACGTTTTACAGCAAAACAGTGAGCAGAAAATAGCAACGCTTTTCTTAAAAACAGTGAGCAGAAACAATGACGTTTTACAGCAGAAACAGTAACGTTTAGAGCAGAAAAAATAATAGCATTTTACAGCAGCAGTGAACAACATACAGTGACGTTTTTTAAACAGAAACAGTAACATTTACAGCAGCAAAAACAGTAGCATTTTACAGCAGCAGTGAATAACATATAGTGACGTTTTTTAAACAGAAACAGTAACGTTTACAGCAGCATTCTTAAATAGAAACATTGGCATTTTTTAGCATCAAAGCAGTGACATTTTTAAACATAAACAGTGGCATTTTTTTAGCATCAAACAATGACAATTTCAAACAGAAACAGTTGCATTTTTAGCATCAAAATAGTGACAATTTTATACAGAAATAGTGGCATTTTTAGCATCAAAACAAGCATAACAAGGAGACTTTATTCCATAACCTTATTATTTCATGCAATGTGTGCTACAAAGGCTTAAAGCATACTATTTATCATAGAATGATTCATACAATAATGAAGTCATACGAGTTATTATCAAATAGCTCCACTAATATATTTTTATCATGCTCATTCTAGGTTCTACAACATGACATGACAGAATCATAAGGAGAGTTCACAAGTCAAATTACTTGCCATCTCAAGCATAAACATGGTTACACAATAAGGAAGAAGGTCTAAGATCCATGCTTACCTCTTGTAGTACACACTAATTGATGAAGGATCACACGCCACACTTTCTAGCTTCACCAAACAACAAGTTCACCTTCCTAGAGGATGTCTTATGCGCACAAGTGAGGTGGGAGACAACTTGGGCAGAATCTTTGGATGGAGGAGCTTGGCTGGACAGTGAGGAAAAATGAGAGAGGGATGATTGCACTACACTTGATGCCTAAGGTCACACTTTAACAAGGAAAAAGAGAGGATGATGTGCAGTTTTTTCTGAATGTTATTCCCTACACACACTCACGGTTTGAAGGGGAAGGAGGAAGGCATGGGTGCAGATTTTGGTTTCTGTTTTGGGTTCCTAAACTACAACCTAGTTAGCGCCTAAGAGAGGAAGAAGTGAGGGGTTTGGGTGCAGCCTATCTTCATGCAAAGGAGTGGAAAGAATGAGGAGACAAGTGAGGAGTTGTGGGCTGTTTTAAAGCCATTCCACAAGGACATAATACAAGCCTGAATCCTCACACTTTTTATGCGCACAAGACGTGTCAAAGTGGTGCAGAATTTTCTGCCCACACACAAGACATGCAAGCTGCCCACAAGGTCTTCATTGGGTGCATGTCTTACAAGATTTGGAAGGTGCAACAAGCAACTATCTTACCTTCTTGCATGTGCAATACGTATGGGACAAGGGAAGGAAGTGAGGCTGACCAAAATGATTAACAAACAGTCCATGTGCAGATTTTTTGAAGGCCATGTGCGCACAAGTGAAGGAAGAAGAAAGGCTATGCCATGTGGAGGTTTCTAGCCAATAAGAGGTTGACTTGTGGAGTCACTTAAGATGAGTTTAGGATAGGTTGTTGATGGGTTTGGGCTGCATCAAGTGGGCTACATAAGGCCTAAAGCTTCAGCCCAACAAACATAAGGAATTTAAAAACATGCACAAGCCTAAATGACACTAACTTGGGTATTAGCCCAAAAATTCTAAGTCCTCAAGCCCAATTATTTTTAATTCTTTTTATATGTTACTACATAATTATTCCTACATGCATAAAATAATTTCTCACCTAAAATTATAATTCTAATATTTTTCCTAACTCAATATTAATTTTACACTAGTAACCACGCAATTCAAATTCAAATAAATAACTACATGAAACTCTAATTTTCACACATGCATACTTATGCCTTCTAATATATTTTATGTATTTTCCTAAATATTTATGTGGGATGTTACACAAATGAAAACCATAGTAAGGTTAGACTGCCACTTTTTCTGTTTGAATACACTTGTTGAGGATATGTGTATGAGATGTATACTATTTCTCCTGGCTGACATGAACACCCACTAGTTGGTCTCCGTAATTTTTTATTTTTTTTGAAAAGAGTATGTCTCTCATTGAAGGGAAGTCGAAGATTTAGCTCAAAGATTAAATTCAGATTGGCCCAAAAGGATGCAGGAGATTTTGTCTTTGAGCCAAGAAAGAAGACTTAAAGAGTATATAATACATTACAAGAAATGGGGTGGTTCATCAAAATGGTGATTTACAAAGATAAAATTTAGAATGCTGTTGTACCACAATTGTTACTTATAGAGAAACCACTGACAAAAATGGGGTGGTTCATTTATATGCAGGGTGGAAGTTTTTGTGAGCAAAGCCAAGCATTATTATCATCACTATATGTGAAAAAAAAATTCCACAGCCTAGTAGCATAACTCTGTAAATTAAATCACCAAGAAGAAAGAAGTATTTTATACATTATAAAATGTTAAGTAAGGTTACCATGACAGAAAAGGTGTGTGACAGAAACATGTTGTAAATGTGCCATCAAATTCACACTAGAACATATTGCATATTCATTTAAATTTAAGACAATAATTTTTCCATTAGCAATTATTACGCGAACAGTAAAAGTAGTTACAATCAAAGCGTAATAATAAAAAGCTGTGACCGTAACTGAAACACTAGCGGAAGACTTTCTTAACTATTTATACACTTTATTTTATTACCTACAAGATACTAAGGGGTTCCCATAAACCCACTTAGCCAATTCCTCACTTTTACGTTTTTACCACTTAACTGGACTTGCTAATTGTTTTTCTACGAACACAAAATAAAAATCCGAACTTAAACTCCAGGTTATCTTTTTTCCTTATTCAATTACCTTTCTAACAAGCTATCACACACTCGATTCCGAGCTCGTGAGCTCCGGTTATCGCCGTTTGAAGTTGGACAAACAACATTGCCTACCAACTCCGAAACAGTCTAAAACGTCCAAACTTCACGGAATAAACTGCACCTAACCACAAGGACACTGCCTCTCAAAATTTTACACCATAAACTAGACACCTCAAACTTCGATTTGATATATCGTACGCTTAATTTGACCAAGTAACGAAGCGGGAATTAATTTCCCAACACAGACCCGAATCTGCCCACTGGTGCTGGCCAGAAACAGGGCAGTGCGTGACAACAGCCCCCATGGGCTGCGCACACCACCAATGAACCTAGGCTTTTGACACAACGTAGGGGACATCTTAAGCTTCAAAATGGCATATGGCACGTCCCAATCGGACCACTATGGAGAGAGATACGCTCCTCCAAAGTTCACCCAAAAACTGCCAATTCTACAGAAAATTCGCCAGAGTTTCCTTTGTATTTCCTAAAATCCCCAAATTTGCATAACCTGTTTAACACCACTATACACCTGAAATCCAGCAAAATCCAATGGGTGGCACACACAAGGACCAACAACGCCTTGGGGCACTTACAACCCAATCCAAATTATACATAAAACATAAGCAGTTCACTTTCAAATCTTTTATAGTTTCAATCACCAAGTTCAATTTCATGCATATATCATCATACAGATAATCATAAACCTAAAGTAGGCCTAAAGCCCTTCCATCATAATAAGCATACATCCATGGTATCTTTATAATACTGAATTACAATTACACTTACACTTTAACTTCAATTTACAATAATCCACATATTACAACTTTACTTAACAAATGAATTCATAACTAAAATGACATGATCATGGATAATTAATGACAACACTTCATGATCTTTCTAAGGGCCTCTTGCCCGCCACTCCTGTGCCACTGCTACCTCCTGAAATAAATGCCCCGAGACGGGGTGAGATATATGAATATATCTCAGTAACCAAGAGGTTCTGGAGAAAACTCCGCCCAATGGTTCACTTCGATGTATATCAATAGCATAAAAACAACACCACTGTTATAAAACGGGATAAAGCAAGGGATTTAGAGAAAGGGGGAATATATCAGAACAACTACGACATGCGGGATGGTAGCTACCAATACCACGCCATGTCCTCGGCTATACGCCTATGGGTACTACCCCTGGCGTGTTCATAGAACAACCCACCAAGGTACCCCTTCCAACCATATACACCCGAGACAACCTAGTGTGCTCCTATCCGGATAACACACCACGACCCTGTGTCAACTGGAACTCCCTCTCGGAGACCTATCCAGTGGCAGTCCGGAAACACTTGCCCGAAGGCTAAAAATATCTACTGGCCAGAGATCTGGTACATAAGTACCCACTGTGATAATGCACATGCATGCTCATGCTGTTCTACACTACTCATACACACTTCCTACCATTGCCATCAACTAGCAAGGTGGAACACAGAAGGGGAACAAGCCCCAGTACCAAGAGGTTACCTTTCTTTTTATCCGTCCACTGAGCTCCGCAAAACTCCACTTACATCTTGATTCTCCGGGAACGCCTACACAGAGGACCATTCCACACACTTAGAACTTTGAATCCACTCATGAATTTCAACATATCATGTGTAAACCACATCACTTACCTCAATCCACTTGATTCAAAACCAAGGGCAATCCACTGTTTTACTGTTCCAAGTTTATATCCACGTACGACAACCTATACAACCATGCATAGCCGTCAGTTTACGTCAAATTACGACAAAACGCAAAACACCAAAACCCCCTTTTTTCCCACTTGGTGGTTCAGCCATATTAGTGTTATTTAGGGATTTATTTTTCTAAATTTTCTTTCTCATTTTATTACACTTCAATAGGTTGCCAAAAGGCTAATTCAATCGTCATTTCTCCGTTTTACATCTTTTACGCATCGTTTGCTAAATCTTTCACTCTAGGCTCTTTTATGCCAAATGACAGCACTCATTATTTTTCATTGATTCTTCCACTTTACAATCACAACACAACCCATCTAATTACCATTTAAAGCATGAAACATCAACCATGCAATTTACACAATATCATTTTACCTCTTTTTGCCTAAAGGCCGATTTGCTCACTAATTCACATCTAAGGAATTTCCATCAATTTTAACCACTCCACACCTCATATAATCCTATTATATCATCATACAATCATACAACCACTCACCAATACACTCCTAACACATTTTCAAAGTTCAAAGTCTTGACACCTCAAAATTTACTAAGTTAAAATCAACATTTTTCACCAAAAATTTTCATAGCATTTCTAGCTTTAATACATCATTCTAAGACATTATCATCTAATAGACATTTTCCATTTGAGCTCTCTAACACCACAAATCAAACAAGCCCTCTTTAGGGTTCATAAACAATTTCAAAAATAAATCTTCAAATCAATCCATGAGAGGTGTTAAAACTTACCCACAATTGCGTCACAAGACTCCTCCTAGAACTCCACAAGCAATGGCTCAAGAAATCAACTCCAAATTCACAAAAATCTCAACATTTTCGTGGCTGTATATGCCCTTTATCTCATAATAGAGAGGGATTTGAGGGAAACTAATCGGTGGAACGGGTTCGGATGATCGTTTCCATCGAATTTCAAGACAAGAATCGTTCGATTCGGTTAAGGAATGATGAAGTTATGAGAGGAAGAAAATTTGAACTCAAATGGTGCAAGGGAGGGGGGCTGCTGCGTTTTGGAAGAATGAGGGGAGAGAGAAGATCATGAATAGTCATATGGTGAGGTGGCTTAAGTGACTTTCAAGTGGGGTGGGTCCCACGCGATTTAAAACTCATCCGAATTACCCTCTGATTTCACTAAACGTCCGTAAATTCAAAACTTATTTATAAATTCTAATTTTTGACATTAACTAATGTCCTTTAATTATACTTGATCAGATGAATCCAGAGTTTTCCGGCCATTCGGGGAAAACACTGTTTTACGCTATTGCGCGCGCCGTTGGCACGCTTCTCAAAACTGACTTAATTCCATCGAATATTTCCAGAAATCACATTTCTTATTTCTATAGACCATTTATAAACATATTTGAAACCTAGAGCTCAAAATTCCACTGGCACGTTTTACGGTGCAATCTTACTGCGGTATTTTTACCCGCGAAAAACACTATTCACTGATTTTTCTGAAACTTGCCTATCCACTCAATTTTTCGTTCTGAATCCATTTCCAGGCTTATTTTTATCATCTGAGACCTTCTACTCAATTTTTATCTTCCTAGGGTTGCGTGCATGGCTAATTACCATTTTGCCCTTTCTTTGTATTTTGGCCTAATCTTTGGGATTTTCACTAATCCTTCACTTAATTTCTCACTTAACACTTTAATTACTTATTTTAGAATTGTGAGGTGTTATATGAGCACACATTGATGAGAGGAGGAGAGAATTAATTCATTCAAAATGAAAACCAACTTTCAAACTCATTTGAAATTTGCGCATGGAACAGGGGAGGAGGATAAGGTGGAGCTGTTGCAAAACCAATTTTGCCAACAACCTCCAATCTTATCCACATGAAATTAAGTTCAAAATAATTTAAACTTAAATTCATAAACTATCATATAGTATACTTTTCATGCGCATAATTCAGCCCTAGAAGGGGTCCAAATATATTGAGTAGATGCATTCAAAATTTGAATCAACTCACCCACTGATTCCCTTAACCACCAAATCTGAATGGAGCTTTGTTTTAAGTGATAAGATAACATTCTTATCACTCAAATTTGCGCCCCAAACAGCCCAAGAATGTGCTCCAAAGATGCTTCTTGATCCAAGGAATATGTTCCAATAAGATCTTGTCTTATCATTTTGTTATGAAACAACTTTTCAAAGCCAATTTAAATTCGAATTCAAACACTTGAATTCCAATGTTCAAACATTCAAATTCGAAATTCAAAATTCAAAATTTCAAATTTCAAATTCAAAATTCGAATTTCAAAATTTAAATTTCAAATTCAAATTTCAAAATTCAAATTTCAAATTCTAAATTCAAATTTCAAATTCAAAATTCAAATTTCAAAATTCAAATTCCAAATTCAAATTTCAAAATTCAAATTTCAAATTCAAAATTCGAAATTCAAATATTTGATTATTAATTTAACTAATTAAATTAATTAGTAATGGCTTAGACTATCCAAGCCCATTACTAAGCTCCATGCACCACCCACCTATTTAGGTGGGCTTCCAAACAGCTTCTTGGGCTAACAACCATTATTAGGCCCAATACCTTTAAAGCTAGTCCATCATGACTACAAGGTGTTAGTGTGTGACCCATTAGGTCCAACTTAGCTTCTGACATAACTGGGCTTGGGCCCAACAAGCCCACAACCCAATTAATGACAACACAGAGCACTAGCAATGCTTTGTTGCCCCAGAACTAGTCAGATTAATGACTTGATCATCCTATTGCACATATTTGGTTACCGTATGTATTTCCCTTCATCTCGGTTATCTTCCCATTAACCTAGGGTAAGGAAATGTATCAACCCCTGCGGTTTAGGGTAAGCTTTATTCGAAATAGAGAATCTTCAATTTACTGACTCTAAAGGCAAATCATCTCATGATCCTTTTTTACTATGCATTGATTCCCGAGTCCCTGTAAATGTCATCCCGATTTCTCCGGTTTATAGATAACCTAATCTCTCACAGAGATTTGACGAATTCCTTCAGCTTATTACCCTAGCCCTGTGCTCTTTAAGGACACGCCCAACAGTATACATATGAGTCTCCATGTTTCAGGCAGATGAGGCATACAATCAAAACATGCCTTCAAGAACACAGTCTAGGTAATAACTTCTGGTCTAAGGAAAGACATACCCAAACATAAAGAGATTACTCTAATGACACTATCTGTGAGATTTCCTCATAGAGTCTCTTTTTGGGTCTGTTCAGTGCGAGCTATACTCTTATAGGTCCACCCACGACTTTAGCTAAGATATCTCCATATCTGCAGCTCATGAGGTCTTTACCTTGTATCCATATACAAGTAGATAAGTCGTACTAGTCTTACTCGAGATCACTGATCCCCAAACTCAGTGTCTCTAGACTAGGAACATATAATTAGGAATAGACTTGCAATATCCTTGAATCCTCATGATCGTGATCTCATCACAGATACTCAAGAGATACATGTTCTATTCCAAGGGGTTTATCCAGTTCGTTCATATGATATTAACAGTAATATCGAGACACAATATGAAACTGAATAAATAGTGCTTTCATTTATTTGCGACAAATAAAGTTCTACATCTAGTGTCCTTTATTTAATCAAAAGATTGTCTCTAGGACACCCATATGCTAACAAGCTCCCACTTGGCCTAGAGCCAATCAGACCGAAGTCGTATGCCCAAAGCCTCATAATGACTATCATGTTTTCTCTGAGAAACAGCCTTTGTCAGAGAATCGGCCAAGTTATCGTCTGTGGGAACATAATCCATTTTTACATCAATTCGTAGGGTACGTGATGGGACGTAAATTCGTTCCCATCTAACCCATTTTGATGGCAAAATACCATATGTTCCTTCATCTGATGAGCAACTTTAGTATGAAAATAATTTGTTTTACACTTTTGTGACAAAAACATAGTGGGGGAATAGATGATGACGTGACCCTTGGAAAACATATTAAAAGGGGAACAGATTAAGAGCATTTATTGCACCTGCTACACTCATTTAATGCTTCTGATCACTTTACAGGAAACGTTGAAACATCGTCTTCCTAAAGCAGAGGCGGTGCACCACTTAAGCTTTCAGAAACGTGAACAGCAGGGAATAAAGAATTCTCATTGGCTGAACAAACGACAAGACATAGGGGACTGCAGGAAAAATGGGTAATCACAAACATAAGCTGTCCCATACAACAATTTGCAAGCTTCCAAACACTGTTACCACCGCCCCAGCCATACAACCCAAAAACCAACTCCAAAGGATTTACAAGACTGCCACTCACTCTTCTGCTTATAAATAGGACGTCCCAGACATGAAAAGATCATCGAATTCCTAAGGGATTGAAGTCCTTAAGAAGAAGATCACCTAATATTGTTTATAGTTTAGTTTTGTATAGTTGTAACAGTAGTTAAGTGACAACACTTCTTTCTTCTTCTGTATCACCCACTTGAGACTCTTCACGAGCATCAACCATCTTCTCTATTTGATATTTTGTTGTAATCTTTCTTGTTTTCAATTTAATATTAGTTCTTCTTTCCTTTCCATTCGTTATCTCTGAACTGAATCTCGGGTCTATGGGATTTTAGCTTAGAATAAATATGTTTAAGTTTACAACCATGAGCTGAACCACCTATGGAACGGATGAGCTGCAAAGCTCTTAAATAATTATTTTCAAAACTCTTGACTGAAGCTTTTTGTATTTCTCTGGCTAAGTAAGCTATATTCATTGTGTATCAATGGAAATTGAACACATACTGAGAAAGGATCTTCCATAAGGAAGAGATTTCAGACAGCTTAGCCAGTAGGGGAAGGTAGTGTTTTGGCAACGACATTATTGGTTACCTTAGGAATAAGGGGACACTTCGTCCATTTTAAGTTTCTGTACCAAGTACCTGTTGGAGTCAAGGGAGCCATAGGAATATGGAAACTTGTGAGCCATCTAGTCATGAGTTGAGGAATCACAGTTGATAGTTAAGAAACTAGGACAAAGCCAAAAACTGCTAAGTCTTGAGCAGAGAAAATAACTGTTTAAGAATGGAGTAGTAAATCCGTTCCTTGTGTTAAAGCTATTTTTAAACTCATCCACTTTGTTGTCTCTTAGTTATAGTTATTACTGTTTTATTTTTACTTTATTCAATCTTATATCTATCAACCTTAAATGATTATTATCTCACATTCTCTTAACAGGAAGGATCAACATATATAATGAAGCGAGTAGTTGTTTACCATCAGATTGAACTTACTGTTCTTGAGGAACATTGTCAAGACAGTAAGGAACATTTGACCCGACGACTCAGTCACTAACTTTTCTTCTCATTTTCATTCTTTATAAAATAGTTTCAGACATTCTTTAGAGTTCTATCCTTGTGGGAATGATAATCTGGGCTTTAATACACCCATTATTACTTGATGCGTGCACTTGCGCACTTGGGTTGGAAGTAAAGGAACAAATCTGTTTCCCTTTACAAATTTAGAACAGAGGAACGTCCTCCATCAGAATATATATTTTTCCACCATCTGCAAACCACCCAACAGTATGGAAGGGGAAGGAAACTTCAGTTTATCATAACGATCCAAGGTAATAATAAAAAATACAAAGCAAGAAAGGGGAGAGTGATACATACCTTGTATCCTTGAATAACAATGGATGAACTTATGAATGTGTGTGAGGTTGGTGAAAGTGAGAAGACAATTCCAGAAATTTATGGAAGTGTCGACGAAGTTAATGGGGTGTGGGCACGATAATGGTTGTGAGTTGTGACCGTTAGGACACGGAGGAAGGTTTGGATGCAAAGATGGTGTGGAGGTTGCAGAGAAATAGTTTATGGGTTCTAGTGGGTTAGGAGTCGTGGGGGAAGAAGTAAGGGAAAATATGAGAGTGGAGAAAGAAGGAAAAAGAAAGGATTTTAAAAACTTGAACAACTGGAGCGCGCTCTCACAGAGATTAAAGGCTTGCTTAGCACATGAGCGCGCTTAAGCGCTCTACAGTGGAATTCACTGCTATCTTCGAAGTTAAATTTTGTCATTATTAGCACGCTAAAATGCGCCAGAGCGCTCTTTAGCGTGCTCAGGCAGAGAAGTTAAGTTATTTTAGCACCTATGCATGCTAATGCGCCACTAAGCGCTTAAGCGCTCTCTTCGTGCATAAAATTTGTTCTTTCTTGCGCGCTTTAAGGTGTTATAGCGCATTTTAGCGGGCTATGGCAGAGATGTTTGCCTAATTGAGAGGCTTTAGCACGCGTTAGAGCGCTTTAGCGCTCTATCCACCTTGTGATGAAGGAAGTCTCTGTCTTAGCGCGCTTAAGTGCACTCTTTGAAGCTAAATTTCTAAATGTGCGCTCCGTTGGACTGAAACTTACACAAGATAACAGAAAAAATTTATACATGCATGCTCTGTAACTTGCTCATCACCTACTCTTTTTGTGTTTTTCTTTATTTAACAAAAAAGTAAAACTATGCGAAAGTAAAGATAGTAAAGTGTTGGGTTACCTCCCCACTAGCACTTGTTTAACGTCATGAGCCTGACGTGCTTGACTTACTTTCCTTTATAAGGGAAGCAATGGTTGTTCCTCTGTCAACCGCTCCCCCCAGATACAGTTTCAACCATTGTCCATTAACTGTGAAGCTCTTGTCAGAGTCATGATGGCTTATTTTCGCTGCTCCATAAGATTTCATGTTCTTCACAATGAAAGGTCCAGACCACCTAGACTTCAGCTTCCTTGGAAAGAGTCTTAAGCGGGAGTTAAATAGTAACACTTGTTATCCCACTTTAAATTGGTATATATTTCTGTCGAAACTTGAAAAAGAATTTGCGACCGAAATTAGCGATTTGCGAGGGGATATTTTATTCATAAAAAATTGCAACGGTAAATTCTATCGCAACGTTGAAATTAAATAAGTAGCATTGTTAAAAATTTAAAACTCAAAAGTTTTGGAAAATTTACAATGCTAATAACTACCGTCGCAAACTGTCGGTGCAAATTTATGACGATAAGTGTTCCCACATTTTTTTTAATACGCAAGGTTTCGACACATTTCGAAATCGAGAAATTTCTAGTGGAGCTGGTGCTATCTGAGAACAATTATCCGATCTAAAATTATCAAGGTTGTTCCAAAGGATGAAAATGGCCAGTTATTAAGGGAATTTTGCGTGTTTTTTGATTAGTTCTTATTTGTTGTGTACAATTTTGTTGAATGTTGGTAGTGGTTATGATCAATTTGATAGAAAAGAGGGAATAATGTGTATTTTTTGTTGGGGAGGGCCTTAAAATAAACAAATTGAACTAATGAGTGTGTTTTTACATTATTTAGTACTGTATTGTACAACTCCTTTGTTTGTGGGATTATTTTGTCATGCGAGAAATAATTAATAAAAGAAGCCAATATAATTGGGGTTTTTGTGGAGATTGAATGCGTTACTAATTCATGATTTGATATGTACTAAATGAAAATTTCATTCTCGATTCTACGAGAATTTTTATGAGATCCTTTTATGAGAAAAAGTTTTATTTTGCAAATTCTTTATTACATGTAGTTCCTACAAAGGATCAAACTAATGATGTAGACAATACTTGAATTCTCGATCTAGATGTTGCATAGTGGGTTTGAGTTAAGGTAGAGAATTGAACAAAGATTTATCTTTCTTTATCATCAATCAAATCGTTGTTTGAGTTCCCTGTAAAAAGAGATTGGGCTAATGGAAAAGCTTTCAATGTTGTCCAATATCCCTTCTTTTTTCGAAAAAGTGTTTCAAATGTCTCTTTTCGAAATGGAAGTGCGCTTTTTCGGAACTGCTATCTAACTCGAACCCCCTTGTTTTTTTGTCTAAAGTAAAGATTTAGCTAAATCTGATTCATATGAAAAAACTCAACTTATTCTTCACAAAAAACAAGTAGACTCATTAACATTAAAAAAAAAAAACACAATGTGGATATGATTTTTATCCTATAAATCTTTTAATTATGCAGATAATAAGGACTTATATATTTTTGGATATAGATCACCATTCAAAGCAAATAAAAAGCAAGCATTTTCTTGTAATTACAATACACATAAACAAAATTATTTGATATAATGGGTAATATCTCTATCAAGAATTATATAGTGGAAAATGCTATTATAGAAATGAAAAAAATGACTTGAAAGTATTTTGATAAGACGAAAATAAATGTAGAAATACTAAATCATTCTAGATCAAATCTGGAATTTGGAGCCGTATTCGATGAAAGTCATATGTACAACTTGGAGGGAGATCTTTCATATCTTTCAAGATCCACCCTCCGATATTAGGCCAAAAAGCCAAAATAAAAGATATTTTAGCCCCTCTAAGTTAAAAAAATGAATTTGATAAAAAAATCTTTCACACTCATGTCACAGTGAGGTACTACAAAACAAAATTGTGACGGCCAAAAAAACACTTATCGGATTTCACTTTATGTCTTTTCTCGTTCTTCTCCGTCTCATTTAGATTTATCTCCTTTATTCCTCTATTCTTCGGCCTTTTCTTTCTTCTTCTTCCGCTCCATCACTGCCTCTCACATCGTCGCCGCCACGTGAAGTCCGCTTATCGCCATTCAATGCTCATTTTTCTCCTTTAATAACTCTCTCCCTCTCTCTGAATCTAGTAACATTTCTTTCTTTTTTTATTTCATGTTTACAATTTTTCGGTTATATTTTTTTGGGATAAATTGTTGTTTACGGGTTTTGCCTCTTTTGCATATAAGTTAAAGGCGCCATTTTTTTGCAATTCGGCGGACCCGTTTTCAATTCTCGTTACTGCTACCAAAGAGACATGCCACAAAGCTTCCTTCGACATTGTCACCAACACCCTGAAGATTCAGGTTTATCTTCGACTGTTTCAATTGGCTTCTTTTTCTTTTGCTCCTGCAGTTGTTTAGGGGTTTTGTTGGTCCTAGTTTAGTGCTCAAAATGATTGTGTTCTATGCTGATGGAAATGTGCATGGTCTTATTCGCTTGTGGGTTTCGGTTTCATGGGTGGTGGTTTTGTTTATAACCATTAATTTTAGCGCTATGTCGATTTTAATATTCTACAGATTGTATTCTATGCTGGTGGGATTATTTAAATTTTGGTTTTGTTATCATTTTTGTTATTTAAAATAAATTAGTTTAAATATTTTTTTTATATATTCAAAATTTTGTGATGGTAAACTAATCGTTGCAAATTCTATTTAATTTTTTTTTATATTTTGTAAATTTACGATGAAAATTATGGACATTCCATCACAAGTTATGCAGTTGTTTAGGACATAAATTATTATTCTTTCTCAAATTTGCGACAGTATTTTTAACTTTTAGTTGCGAATTTGCGACATTATTCATTGCAGTTAATCCGGATTCATTTCAGCCTTTTGCGAGGGAAAATGCTTTTTGGAATGGAAATTTTCCGTCGCAATTTGCGGCAGAAATTAGAACGGTGAAATACCATTGCAAATTCCTTTTGCGGCAAGTGTTTCAGCGACTGCTATTTTCTGTCGCAATTTCCGTTGCAAACTTTAAGACGGAAAATGTCCATCGCAAAAAGCATGTTTTCTAGACAAATTCATGTCTCCATACTATTTGTTGAGCATAAATTTGTGACTGTGTCCTGATGCACCATTTTCACCTTATGTCAATTGTATAATTGTTTCTCCTACAATGCATATAAGATCTGTGAAAATAAAACTTATTGTAAACATTTACATAACGTAGTATAAAAAAAGAAAATGTGATTGAACGACAAATTTATTATTAATTATATTGCCCATTGGGAAAGCCATATAATCATCACTAATGAGTTCTCAAGCGCAAAATTTGAGTTTAAGTTCCATATCCCATATACATAATTTGAATTTACAACAATGGTACTATAAGAGCATTTAAACTCAGAAGATCATCTACCGAGTTGTTTCCGACTAGCACGTGCCATTGATTTCTCAGCTTAGTTTTCCCACCTTAATTATGTATATAGTACAATAATACATATGGATTTCACAGGTATATTTAATGATGACAATGATGAAGAGGTTGATTGTGCATAATTTTTGCCTTATGTTGACAGATTCAAAATTCATAGGGCCATCAGGGCATAAGACGAGGAGATTAGGAAGTAGTTACAAAGATAATAACATAATAACTTTAGCGGGAAGTGAAAAATAAATAATAATAAGAGAGAAGAACCTTTAAATTAAATTAAGATCAATATATAAAAAACTGTAAACAATTCAAGAATACATTATATTTCACTATTTGCGACGGCAATACATATTCGTCGCAAAATACAAACTTTAAGCCGTCACAAATTCCCACGCAAGCTATAACTGTTGCAATTTCCATCACATATTGCGACGGATTAACATCATACATTCGTCACAAATTTTCATCCCCAGCTGTGCGACGTCTTTTGTGATGAAATTTCGGCTTATATGCCGTTGCAATTTGGTGTGAGTCGTTGATTCTACCACAAATAGCGATGGATCCCCCCTGTAGTTGCCTCTATTTTCTAGTAGTGATGTTTCATGTTTCAATCACTAAAAAAAGGCTTTTGGGTGGTCGGCTTATAAATTATCCACACTTCAATCTTATACTCGAGTGGTGTATGTTAGAAAAGTAATATTAAAACTATCAAAATTTCCCTTAATAACTTCAAATTTTGAATTGATTTGATTCTTCATAAGAACCCATCTCTTTTCCTAAAGGTTTCACCAGCTAAGCATCCTGCCATGGGATAGAAGATTCCTTTTGTAGTTAATTGCAAGAATATGTTATGGAATTCCATGTTTACTCATTGCCTTCTTCGAGCGTACAAGTAAAATGTAAAAGAATTTCCTGGATGAAATAATAATAATAATAATAATAATAATAATAATTATTATTATTATTATTATTATTGTTGAATATCGAAAGAGAAGAGAGGAACATTTGAAAATAATACTGTGTACATCAACTACACAACGGAGTCTATTATATAACTTAAAGGAAAGAAAATACAAACAGATATACTCGATGTGGGACTTCTATATTACTATTCTAAACTGTCATTTACAACACTCCCCCTCAAGCTGAAGCATATAGGTCATATACACCAAGCTTGTTACAAATAAACTCTATTCGAGGGCCACTCAAAGATTTTGTAAACATATCTGCTAATTGCTCATTAGAGGGTACAAAGCTAGTTTTAATTTCACCAGCAAGAATCTTTTCTCGAACAAAGTGACAATCTATTTCTATATGTTTGGTTCTTTCATGAAACACTGGATTTGATGAAATGTGTAGAGCTGCTTGATTATCACAAATGAGAGTTGTCTGTCCAGTGTCTCCAAACTTAAGCTCTCTGAGAAGTTGTTTAAGCCAGATGAGTTCGCAAGTAGTAGTCGCCATGGAGCGGTATTCTGCTTCAGCACTTGATCTGGAAACTACGCTTTGTTTATTACTTTTCCAGGAAATCAAGTTGCCTCCAACAAAGACACAATACCCAGAAGTAGATCTCCTATCAGTTGGACAACCAGCCCAATCAGCATCACAGTACCCAACCAATTGATCATGACCTTTATCTTCATATTCAAGGCCTTTTCCTGGAGATGCCTTGATATACTTAAGAATACGAATGACTGCATTCCAATGTTCTTGACATGGAGAATTGAGAAATTGACTGACAACACTAACTGCAAAGGAAATATCAGGCCGAGTGACTGTGAGGTAGTTCAATTTTCCAACCAATCTTCTATACTGCTCAGGATCTGAAAAGGGCTCCCCCTGATTTGGTAGAAGCTTGATACTTGGATCCATAGGAGTTTCAACAGATTTTGAATTTAACAGAGCAGTTTCTTCAAGAATATCCAGAGCATATTTCCTCTGAGATATCACAACACCAGATTTAGATTGGGCCACCTCGATTCCTAAGAAGTATCGAAGTTTCCCAAGATCCTTAGTCTGAAAATGATGACATAAGTGTTGTTTCAATCGAGTGATCCCATGTTGATCACTGCCTGTGATGACAATATCATCCACATATACCACCAGATAAATAGAACCAGAAGCAGAATGACGAAAAAAGAGAGAATGATCAGCTGCACTCCGAGTCATGCCAAATTGTTGAACAACACTGCTAAATTTACCAAACCAAGCTCTTGGAGATTGTTTGAGGCCATAGAGAGACTTACGAAGACGACAAACAAGTCCTGACTCCCCCTGAGCAACAAATCCAGGAGGTTGCTCCATATAAATTTCTTCCTCAAGATTACCATGAAGAAAAGCATTCTTGATATCCAGTTGGTAGAGAGGCCAATGGCGAATAGCAGCCATGGCAATAAAAAGGCGAACAGTAGACATTTTCGCCACAGGAGAAAAAGTATCAATAAAATCCAAGCCAAAGACCTGAGTGAAACCCTTCGCCACCAAGCGAGCTTTAAGACGATCCACTTGACCATCAGGTCCAACCTTAACAGCATAAATCCATCGGCAACCAACCACAGATTTTCTAGAAGGAAGAGGTACCAGATCCCATGTGCCATTATGATGAAGAGCACTCATTTCATCAATCATAGCTTGTCTCCATCCCGAATGTGAAAGTGCATCACCTGTAGTCTTAGGGACAGATACAGAGGACAAAGAGGAAAGGCAAGCAAAATATGATGGAGAAAGACGATGATAACTGAGATTGACTGCATACCTGGCCGGAGGGCGAGTATCACGAGTACCCTTACGAAGAGCAATGGGAAGGTCACTATCCGAAGGTGGGACCGAAGCCGTGGGAGGAGATGCAGTTGAATGTGAGTCCACGGATACATCTGACGAATTAGGCTCGATCTCATCAGCAGAAGAGGTGATAGAAGGAGAGTCAGAAACATGGATGGGTAAAGACGGAAGGTAAAGAAGGTCACTTGGGAAGGATGGCTGTACAGAATCAGTATCCACAGGAGTAGTAGAGGATCCAAAAAAGGGAACTGATTCAAAAAAGGAGACATCCGCCGAGATAAAGTATCGACGTAAAGTGGGAAAGTAGCAACGGTAACCCTTCTGAGACCGAGGATAACCCAGAAAAACACATTTATGAGACTTGGGAGCTAATTTATCCAAACCTAGACCAAGATGATGAACAAAACACGTAGAACCAAACACATGTGGAGTTAAAGGATATAAAGTTGCTGTAACCAAAAAAAAAAGGATATAAAGTTTGATGGGGAAATAAAATAGAGTGAGGTACCTTATGATTGAGAACAGATGATGGCATGCGATTAATGAGATAGCATGCAGTAAGTATAGCATCACCCCAGAATGTGTATGGAACATTACCATCAATTAACAAGGCACGAGTGGTTTCAACCAGATGGCGATTCTTGCGCTCGGCTACACCATTTTGTTGAGGTGTATAAGGGCAAGATGTTTGATGGAGAATGCCATGAGATGAAAAGAATTGTTGAAATTGATGAGATAAGTACTCACATGCATTATCACTACGAAAAGTACGAATAGGAATACCAAATTGAGTTTTGATTTCATTGTAAAATAACTGAAAAATAGAAAACAACTCAGACCGATTTTTCATTAAAAATAACCAAGTACACCTGGAATAATCATCAATAAAAGTAACAAAATACTTAAACCCTA
>JAVKPL010003168.1:0-27500 GCA_032173675.1 Gastrolobium villosum
GTCCCTTGCTCAAAAAGCATCCCAAGAAGCATATGGTGTTTTTTTTTTCAAGATGACGAGCATAAGAAGTAACCAATTCACTAGTAGAAGTTTAAATTGCATTGCTTTCCTTAGAATATATATCCTTGGGGGTGAATTCAACCTACTTAAATATAACAACAACCCATTATGAAATGTAACATTAAGAAGTGGACCAAGAAGGATTTAAAAAAAATATGGACAGAGTCAATTACCTTTTGATATAGCTTAATCTCTAGCATTCTCAATAGTGTAAGGGAGTGGACAAATGGTAGCATTAAAATCCTATATTTCAATTCATTATATATTTTCTTTCCATTTTCATAAATGGTGTGTGTGTGGCCAAGCAATTATCGACAACTTGCAATTTTATATTTCAATTCATTATTGATTTTATGCCCCTACCACACACAAGTATATGCCATTAAAATCCTATAACAAATAATCCACTATGTCATGATGCTCTTGATATATATAAGAAAATCGCAAACTTTGGCTTTTCTACAATTGCAATCACGAAATAGCTAGTAACCTATAGTATAGCATTATTCGTTTCCCCCTATCAAAAAAAAAAAAAGAGAACGAAAAAAAGAAAAAACAAGTTAATTACCAACAGAACGAGCAAGGGAGTTCCAGCTTCCTTCACCGTGACTTGCAATGTAATGGATTAAAACACACATTAATAAAAAAGAAGAAAATGCAAATGAAATTTTTGTGTAAACACCTAGAATACCAAAGACGAAAACTATAGGATTGTGGGTCATGGTTTTTGCTTTCCAAGATAGCTAGCTAGATATTGGGTGAGCTTTTTCCATGTGTAATTGTTACCATATCATTTTTATTTTTTTTGTGGATAAAATGTTACCATTTTGGGCTTATGTGAGATAATTTTATATCATTCCAGAGGAGAAATGTTAATCCTTTTTTATATGGAAAAAATATTTATCCTTTCAAATGACACAACTTATATCCTTTCACTCTCCCAAAGAGGTGAGACCCACACTTTTATTTTTTGGTCAACTCTCTCTCCTCCTTTATCTATCTCTTTCTCTTTTTTAAAATGAAATAATTTTACATCCTTTAAAACGATACATACTTTTCCATTTTTATATTTAAGAGAAATGCAAGAGAGGGCAAAAAGAAGGAAAAAGAGAGATAGAAAGGCATATTTTGACAAACACTTTATATTCAACTAATTAAATGTAATTGACAAAAAGAAGACAAGATTAGATAATAAAATAAATTTGTTCTTATCTTTCTAACCTCATAACATTTAATGTTGAATTAAATAAAAGAATAAATACCCTTTTTGGTCCTCGGCGAATTTTACCTTATGTGTCATTTTAAAAGATATAAAGTTGTGTCATTTTAAGAGAGAGAAAGAGATAGATAAAGGAGGAAAGAGAGTTCACAAAAAAAATAAGGTGAGGGTTTCACCTCTTTGTGAGAGTGAAATGATATAAGTTATGTCATTTAAAAAGATAAACATTTTTCACATACTTATTTTGATATACATTTTACTCAAGTAAATAATTTGAATTGACTGAACTGAAGGACAATAAATCAAGTAATAAAATAAATTTGGTCCTTTATTTTTTACCGAAAGCATTTGATATTGTTATTGAAGACAGTGGGTGATATTATATCACTAAAAGACTTGAACCCATGAATAAAATCAGAGGAGGTAGATGATCAGAATTATCACTGTGCAATTATAAATATTAAAATGAAATAACAGACTTACTTGAAATCAGATAATTGAGACAGAATGATGAAAAGTATGCAGAGTTAGGAATTAAATCCGAGCCCACAGAACGTGTCTCCTTAAGACAATTTGCCTCCTCACTGATGCCCAAGGTTGATGGACACTTGTCTCCCAGGATAGAACGGATTTCGTCTGAAGAGTGGCGGCACTACCAGTCAACAGCCCAAACGAACACAACAGGATGCCAGAAGAATTTACACCGGAGTATGAACAGAAATATGCAAACCGGAAGGAGAAAAATTCCGGCAGAGTTTAAGTGCAGAAAAATTGTGGTTGTATTTTCTGAAGGTGTCAGTTTCTATTTATAGACACTGATCGGTCACGTTTGAAAAGGCACCTTTCCGTCGACGAAACAACACATCCGTTGGACACGAAAAGACACATTTGTTCAACACGAAAAGGCACCCATTCAAGGATGAAACAACATGTCCGTTCGGATGAAATGGACACATCCGTTCGGATGAAACGACACATCCGTTCGGATGAAACGACACATCCGTTCGGATGAAACGACACATTTGTTCGTCGATGAAAAGACACATCCTTTCGCTACCAAACTTCTTATTCATAACCAATAAATTGTACATAATTTATATATATATATATATATATATATATATATATATATATATATATAAATTCCAACAATCCCCCACATGGATAAGAAGACAAATCATCGTGACAAAAATGCATAAGAATATAAATGCAAAGTGTAATTCCTCAACGAGAAACAACTGCATCGAGATAGGTGGAGTTACCTTTGAACCTTCTCTAGTGAAAACCTATCGGATATACTCGGTCAATCGGTGGTCTAGGGCGACTTGAACCGTCAACCTTTAGTGTATACCTAGACAATAGGAGTCACACAATTGCTTCTCTAGCATTGTTGGTCCTTTGTTGCGCCCATTTTGGCCGTGGGACACCTGCCTGGTTCTGTGAGTGTTGTTAGAGAATCGGCCTTTGAAAAATTCTCATAGAAGCGGCCCTCACTTCACACTCACATAGGTGATTTCTTGTGATGTAACTCACTATACATCATCTGAACACAACAGATTAAGAAATCATTAAAAGCCTAAGTGCTTACCCTCATAAATACACTGTCTTGTCTAGGAATGAGTATGAGTTTAAAAACTCCACAGTGTTTGGACAGTCGAACATCACTTAGTTGTCTCTTTGAACCTAGTTCATGGGATCTCTACTCTTCTAGGTAGAGTTACCGTAATGCTCAACAATTGATAGTCCTTAAACCCATTCCTTTCGACAAATATTCAACAAACGCTCTAGGAATCCCTTTGGTTAACGGATCCGCTATGTTCTCTTTAGACTTAACATAATCAATTGTAATGATTCCGTTCGAGAGTAGTTGTCTTACGGTATCATGTCTACGACGTATGTGTCTAGACTTACCGTTATACATGACGTTCTTGGCCCTTCCAATAGCGGCTTGGCTATCACAATGTATGCATACAGATGGTACCGATTTTGGCCAATTAGGAACATCCTCAATAAAGTTACGAAGCCATTCGGCTTCTTCACCGGCCTTATCTAAAGCAATAAATTCTGCTTCCATGGTTGACCTTGCGATGCAAGTTTGTTTGGACAATTTCCAAGGCACAACACCTCCACCAAGGATAAACACATATCCACTTGTGGATCTAGTGTCATTAGAGCCGGTGATCCAATTTGCATCACAATACCCTTCTATAACTGCTGGGTATTTCTCGTAATGCAAAGCATAATTTTGAGTATACTTTAAGTATCCCAAAACTCTTACCATAGCTTTCCAATGATTTTCATTTGGATTACTAGTAAAGCGACTTAGCAGACTTACTGCATAAGCAATATCAGGTCTGGTGCAGTTCAAAACATACATCAGGCTACCCAACACTTGAGCATATAGCTTTTGTGTTGTAGCTTTACCAGTGTTTTTTAATAAACTAAGATTACAATCTACAGGGTTCCTCACAGGGGTTATATTCAAACTTTTGAATTTCTCAAGAACCTTAGCTATATAGTGAGCCTGTGATAAGGCCAACCCTGCAGATGTTCTATGGATTTTAATACCTAGGATAACGTCTGCTATCCCCATATCTTTCATATCAAATTTACTTTTCAGTAATTGTTTAGTAGCATTAATCATTTGACTATTACTACCCATAATCAACATGTCGTCTACATAAAGACAGACAATGGCAAATCCTTTTCCTGTATTTCAAACATAGACACATTTGTCACACTCATTAATTCGAAATCCATTTGATAACATAACATTATCAAATTTCGCATGCCATTGCTTTGGAGCTTGCTTTAACCCGTAAAGGGATTTTATTAAGCGACAAACTTTCTGTTCTTGTCCTGGAACAACAAAACCTTCAGGTTGTTCTAAATATATCTCTTCTTCCAGGTCGCCGTTTAAGAATGTCGTTTTAACATCCATTTGATGTACTTCTAGTCCATTCAAAGCAGCTACTGCGATCAACATCCTAATGGATGTGATCCGTGAAACAGGAGAATAAGTATCGAAATAATCGAGACCTTCACGTTGCCTGTAGCCTTTTACCACAAGCCTTGCTTTATATTTATCAATAGTGCCATTCTCTTTCATTTTTCTTTTGAACACCCACTTACTCCCTAAAGGCTTGTTGCCAGGAGGAAGATTTACCAATTCCCAAGTGTGGTTGGACAAAATAGACTCTATCTCACTATTGATAGCCTCTTCCCAGAATGGTCCTTCTGGAGACATTATAGCTTCCTTATAAGTCCGAGGCTCATTTTCTAATAAATACGTCATAAAATCAGGTCCAAAGGATGTGGCTGTCCTTTGCCTCTTGCTACGTCTAGGTTCATCTTCTATATCCTCTACAGGATCAGCATTAGTTGTAGCATCTCGAGGTATAACAACCTGATCATCGTTGTTATCACTTGATATCTTATCATCATTATTGCCACTGGATTCATTTATTTTCTTATACGGAAATATATCTTCAAAGAAAGTAACTTCCCTTGACTCAATCACCGTATTAGCATGTATATCTGATACATCTGATTTATACACTAGAAACCGATAAGCACTACTATTAAGTGCATAACCGATGAATACACAATCCACGGTTTTAGGTCCGATCTTCAACTTTTTAGGTTTAGGAACCGCAACCTTAGCCATGCACCCCCACACTCTAAAGTATTTCAGGGATGGCTTCTTACCTTTCCATATGTCATATGGTATGTTTTTTGTCTTTTTGTGGGGCATTCTATTAATTATATAGTTAGCCGTCAACATGGCTTCCCCCCACAAATTCTGTGGTAAACCGGACGTAATCAACATGGCATTCATCATCTCTTTTAATGTCCGATTTTTCCTTTCTGCAATCCCATTTGATTGCGGTGAATAAGGAGCTGTAGTCTGGTGTATAATACCAGACTCTATACAGAATTCCTCGAAGGGGCCATCAAATTCTCCCCCACGATCGCTCCTTACCATTTTAATTTTCTTGTTGAGTTGATTCTCAACTTCACTTTTATATTGCTTAAAAGCAATAATTGCTTCATCTTTACTATTAAGTAAGTATACATAACAATATCTACTGCAATCATCAATAAATGTAATAAAGTATTTCTTATTACCCCTAGATGGTGTAGATTTCATATCACATATATCAGTATGTATTAAATCTAATAATTCGGTTGATCTTTCAACTGATTTAAAAGGTAATTTTGAAAATTTTGATTCAACACATACTTGGCACTTATCATTTAAACATTCAAATTTAGGTAATAAATCTAAATGCATTAAAGTCTTAATTGACCTTAAATTAACATGTCCTAATCTATTATGCCATAAATTAGAAGACTCAAGCAAGTAAACAGAAGTAGAAGTATTATTAATAATATCAGAATTGTTTACAGTCATCACATTCAGTTTGAAAAGGCCCTCACTAAGGTAGCCCTTTCCTACATACACATCATTCTTAGTAAGTACAAACTTATCGGAAACAAATACAAGTTTAAAGCCATTCTTGCTTAACAGAGATCCAGAGATTAAGTTTTTGCGAATATCAGGCACATGGAGCACATCATTCAGTGTCACTATCTTGCCAGATGTCATCTTCAAAGCCACTTTTCCCACACCTTCAACTTTTGAAGTAGATGAGTTACCCATATAGAGTTTCTCACCATTATCAGTAGGAGTATAGGAGGAGAACATCCTCTTGTTTGAGCAGACATGTCTTGTGGCCCCAGTGTCCACCCACCATTCCTTGGTGTCTCCAATAAGATTGCATTCCATCACCACTGCTGCCAGATTCAATTCTTCAACCTGATCAGCAATATCAATCATATTGGCTTGAGTGCTCTTCTTCTTCTTATTGAACTTTTGTGGCTTCCTCTGATCTTTCTTTTGTTCCTTCTTACAATCCCTTGCACGGTGGCCAGGATTCCCACAATTGAAACAGTTGCCTTTGAACTTATTGCCCTTTCCTTGCTTAGCATTTCCATCTTCAGAATATTTCCTCTTCTTTGACTTAGATCCCTCTTCAACTACATTAGCCTTGGAGATCATAGGGTTGTTGCCATTCCTCTTGTCAGACATCTTATTGTCTTCTTCTATTCTCAATCTGGTAACCAGATCTTCAAGTGACAATTCCTTGCGCTTATGCTTCAGATAATTCTTGAAGTCCCTCCAAGAGTTTGGTAATTTCTCTATGAAGGCAGCAACTTGGAAGGACTCACTGAGAGACATTCCTTCTGCATGAATTTCATGCACAATCACTTGAAGTTCCTCAACTTGACTCACAACAGATTTGGAGTCTTGCATCTTGAAGTCTAAGAATCTGCCAACTATGAATTTCTTCAAGGCAGCATCCTCAGTTTTATACTTCTTGTCCAGACTTTCCCAAAGTTCCTTACTGGTCTTCAGGGTACAGTACACATTATACAATGAGTTGTCTAGAGCATTGAGAATATAGTTCCTGCAAAGGAAGTCAAAATGCTTAAAAGCATCAATGGCTGCAACCTTTTCCTTGTCAGATTGTTCTCCCTCATTCAGTGTGGGAGCATCTTCCTTGAGGAAACGATCCAGACTTAGTGTTGTCAAATAGAACAACATCTTCTGTTGCCAGCGTTTGAAATTTGTTCCATTCAGTTTTTCAGGCTTATCAGCATGCATTGGAACAGAGGCATTAACATTGGCATTGTTTGTACTTACACTAGCCATTTCTGTTACACAAACAGAATCCGAAATTAATCACACAGATTAATTCGTCACACAGTAATTAAAACAGATACAGTATAACGAAAAATAAAATATACTGATCACAGGTTCAAAACACCGAAATTGTCTTAAGTTTGTTATAGAAGACAGAGGGTGATATCAAATCATTATTGCCTTGAACTCATGTATTTGACAGAAGGGGTAGATGATCAGAGATATCACTGTGCAATAAAAATAAAATAAGAACAGACTTACTTGTAGTCTGAATATAGATTTAGGCAGAAGAATGTATGCAAAAGAGGATTGAATCCGAGCCCACAGAACGTGTCTCCTTAAGACAATTTGCCCCCTCACTGATGCCCAAGGTTGATGCACACTTGTCTCCCAGGATAGAACGGATTCCGTCTGAAGAATGGTGGCACTACCAATCAACAGCCCAAACGAACACAACAGTATGGCAGAAGAATGTACACCGGAGGATGAAGAACAGCATGCAATACCGGAAGAAACAAAAATTCCGGCAGAGATTTTGTGCAGAAAAAACCGATTGAATTTTCGAATGTGTCAGTGTCTATTTATAGACACTGACCGGTCACGATGAACAGTCGCCGGTGGCGAACCGCCGTGTCACCGGTGACCGGTTCGGCGAGTAGACACCTCTTATTACACACAACCGAGCCGAGCCGGACGGACGGACGGCGGCGGTGGCGCATGGTGGTGAACCAAAGCCCACCTATCTCCTCCCCCTACATAAAATATGTAGTGACCCAAGGGCCAATTAAGGAGATGGTGGTGGGAGTTTATATACTCTCCCACTTTCTACCAATTGTCCAATGTGGGACTTTCTTAAACAACCCACGTAACTCTTCATCTTCCCTTTTCTCTTTTTCTCTATTAACCCACTTCTTATTCATAACCAATGGATCTTGTATATTAATCTTATTAATTCCAACATGATTTTATATTATATCTGTCAACACTAACCAAAATTTTAGACCGCTTAGATCAAGGTATATTTAGCTTCAGAAGTTTATATTTGTATGATATTAATGGAAAATAGAAGTATAATGTTGTAAGAAAGTTGTTATGTTATGTTATAGAGATAGAGATTGTGGGACCTACACTTGTTTTATTTTTTGAAAACAAGTGTGGCTCCAACAATCCTTATCTCTATAACATAACCGAACAACTTTCCTACAACATTATTCTTCTTTTTCCCGATATTAATATGCATGAAATCTACAAAGAATAATCCTTGGTTCATGGGAAAGATTCTAAGAACCTCCAAGTAGCACAATAGGCTATAAATTGTGGGTCCCACTTTTGTTAAAGTGAAGAATTATGAATCAAGGTTGTAATAGGAAGTTGGGAAAACAGCTATACAAGCCAATGCAAGTTAAGTTACAAAGTGAAGGAAGATCCAAAGTTAAACTTTCTATTTCTACCATAGGGTATTTCATTGCTTCCTGATTGCATCTTCTTGTAGGGATATACAAATGGAATATGGGACAAATGTAATGAAACTGGGAATTACACTGTTTGAATTACTATCAGAAGCTCTTGGGCTACATTCAGACCATTTAAAAGACATGGGTTGTGCTGAGGGGCTTCTTGCACTTTGTCATTACTATCCTGCATGCCCTGAACCTGAATTAACTATGGGAACAACCAAACATTCAGATAATTCTTTTCTCACAGTGCTTCTGCAGGACAATATTGGTGGCCTCCAGATTCTTTACCAAGACAAGTGGATTGATATAACTCCAGCACCTGAGGCTCTTATAGTTAATATTGGTGATCTTCTGCAGGCAAGTTCATTGTTGCTATTTTGCATGTGTGTATTTCCTACTACATTTATTGTGAATGCTTACTGAATCTGCAGCTTCATTGCCACAAACTAATAAATTTTACCATGGTTATATTTAATTGGCTAGTATAAGTTATGGTGGTGCTCAATTTAGATTGCAAAGCATAACTTTATCTGCATTAATATTATGGAACAAGAATTTATTTGCATTAATATTTTTACCCGTTATAAAGCAAAAGCCTTTTATGAAATTGAAACTTTACATATTCTTATGATATGTGAAATGAACTTGTGTGAATGCAGCTAATTATTATTTTTCTTGATCTACAGCTTGTAACAAATGATAGATTCAAGAGTGTGGAACACAGAGTTCTGGCAAATCTCATAGGTCCAAGAATATCTGTTGCATGCTTTTTCAGCACAGATGTTAAACCATCATCGAAGCTCTATGGACCTATAAAAGAGTTATTATCAGAAGACAATCCTCCCAAATACAGAGAAACCACAGTTAAGGATTATGCAGCCTACTTCACTGCAAAAGGCCTTGATGGGACCTCTGCTCTTCAACATTTCAGGATCTGAGTTGGATAATGTTGATTTAGGTTGTTTATTTAGTACAATAAATGAAGGGTTTATCATCTATAATTTAACATGATCAGAAAAAATTTCCTACACTCATAACATTTTGTGAGGCCCGCAATAAAAAAACTCTAGCACGCAAAACGAATCTCTATAACATAACACGATCACTTTTCCTACAACAAATCAACTGTGTAAGTTGAAAATAATAGCATATATGAAATTCAATATGATTATGGATCTTATTCTAGGACTAAAAATTTGTGGCATCTGAGATATTAAAATGTACGTACCTATTTCTAACATTTGCTTGGTTTTAAAACACGTGAGGTGAAATAAGAATTCTTTGCTTGCGTTGATTTTATCATCATATGAAGCTACGCCAGTGAATTTAATGTTTTACCACATATAGCGCTTGATTGATAATTTTGTCCTTGTTTTAGAAAAATTACCACTTTTTCCTCCATTTTTTTCAAATTATATACTATTCTATTTTTATTCTTAAATTATATATTAATATGTGTCTATTTGATCGAAGTTTGATCAATATTTCTTTGAGTAAATAAGCTATTTATTCAAGGAAATAACTTACCAAAAATTAAAGTTTAGTTAAATTTTGATCAAATTGGGATATATTTATATATAATTTAAAAAAAGATATAAATTACCTAATGGGTGTAGTTTAATTGGAAACACAATGTAAGTAGATGGATAAAGAATTTGGGTTCGATTTTTCCAAAAACATATTTGGGAAGAGACGAGGAGATTTATCTGTTATTATGCCAGATGATTTTATTTTTTTTACTTCTAGAAAAGGCAATGAAAACTTAGACATGGGTAAAATATTTTGGGAGGAGCAAAATTATTATTATTTACCAACAAAATCCAACACAGTTGATAAATAACTGGGTTTCTTAAGCATGCCGATAGGGGTTCGATCCCTGGCCGTACGTATGGAAAAAGTTTTGTTGGGAGAGGTTTAGCCGGACGATACTTTGAGAAAAAAAATTATTATTTAATTGATGGAGTGCAAAAGGGTCCAAAACCCTTCTCTTTTCCATGATAGTGCATTTTGACGTATGAGAACATGTAAATTGTATATCATGGTTACTACAAATTGTTGGCTTGCCTTTGGAAATGCCAACTTTTCAGAGTAATATTATGTCTTCGAGCAGAAATTGCCAATAACTTTTATGAGGTGTTTGGTTCAGGATTTTCAAAAAAATTCCTATGCATCTGAGTTTGGCAAAGGGTGATGTCCATGTTTGGGTCAGAGTTTTGAAGTATTTCTCCATCTCTTCTATTTGCATAGCTTTTGAGAAATGCTTGTAAAAAGCAAGTAAAAGTTACCGTTATGAAAAACATTCTGAAGGTGGTATTTTCTTATTAACCGGCTAAATGCAAAATGGAAAACCAAATATAAACCAACGTACCGTGTCTCTTTGTATTGAATTCCGCTAAAGAAAAGATACAACACACACACTCTGTTTTTTTTTTTTTTTTTCTTAGTGCTGCAGCACTTTTGCTTCTGCCATTCTTCTCTTTTTCTTTCTTTCTAATACATTCTATTGTAGCACTACTGCTCTTAATTTATAGCATTCATGACTGACTTTGTTTCCAAACAATATAATATAATATTTTAAAGTTTTTCTAATAATAATATAAGATGACAACTAAGAGTTGGACTTCAGCTTTAATAACTCCATGTAAGTTTGGCGGTGCAGAACTTCCAAATATAGTAAGGGTTGTTTTGTAATTTTGTTATATTTTTCCATCAAAATTTTATCTCAACTAAACATGGACTTAATATATTTAACTTAATTTTTTCGGTTAAATTTCTCCCAAACAAACAACTTTTTTTTAACTTTCTTGCCTAATTCATTTCTCCACCATATTCTTACTAATTTTGTTTCCTTACTTAAAAAAATTCTCCGTAACCGAATAATTGAGTGTTTACGATGAATTTGCGAATTTGAATAGTTTAGAATATGAAAATTTGTAAGAAGTGGGGCCAGATTTCAAAGAAAATAAAAATTCGAAATTTTCTGATTTTAGGTCAAAAACGATGTTTTGATTGGCAGGTTTCAAGCCTAAGTTAACAAAGCTTTATTGCTATTTCACCCTTTTACCCCTCATTAATTATTTAATAATCATTTTGTCCCTAATTGTAAATTATATACCAATATGCCCCTCTTTAATCGATTAAATTGAATATTTAATCGATTAAATGGTCAAATGAAGATTTAATCGATTAAATCTTCAACTTAATCGATTAGATTTTCCTCTTTATCATAAGAAATAGGGAGATTTAATCGACTAAATAGCGAGATTTAATCGACTAAATCTTCAAGTCAACGATTTTTGCCTATTTTGACCATTTAATCGATTAAATTTTTGGCTTAATCAATTAAAGATGGACATATTGGTAGATAATTCTGAGTGAGGAGTAAAATAGATATTAAATAATTAATTAGAGACAAAATGGTGAAAATGCCAAGCTTTATTAGTTTCGTGTGTGCGTGCGCGCGTGTGTGTGTATATATATATATATATATATATATATATATATATATAATTCTTTACAACCTCTTACAACCAATATCTTAACCGTTAATTTCCGTCAATCAATAGTTAAGATTTTTGCCAATAAAATTTATTTATTAATTATTAATTTGCAATAAATCTTAACCATTGATTGACGGAAATCAACGGTTAAGGTGTTGATTGTAAAGAAAATAGGTTGTAAGTATAACTTCTCCCTATATATATATATATATATATATATATATATATATATATATATATATATATATATATATATATAGGTAGGATCCTTTAACACCGGTGTCAAAATTCAATTTTGACATCTCATCTGAGAGCCGTTAGATCATAAAAGATCAACGATTCTGATTTGTAAGCATGTGATACCATTGATTTTTTTTTATCTAATGACTCTGAGATAAGGTATCAAATTTCAAATTTGACAATGGTGTCAAAGGATTCTACATCATATATATATATATATATATATATATATATATATATATATATATATATATATATATGGGCAGGATATTCTTAATAAATACAAGTAGTTTTACCTTACGCATTCCAATTGTATTCTCCAATTCAAAAAAAGGTTAAAATATCTCTCTTCTCTTGTGAATTCGAATTCGTTTTTGAACAATTGAAAAGGTTAAGTTTCAATTGTTCAAATTGGTTTCCATTTATATTCGAATTTAGGTTCTTTCTGTTTGTTTTGGTGCAAATTCCAATTTGAGTATCAAATTCTATTTATTCCTCTCTTTTTTTAATAGGTATTTTGTACATCGGGTAAAATTTCATGTGATTCAGAAAAAAGAATAAAAATCCCATTTTTGCTAAATCTATTCATGTGATTCGATGAAGCATAATAGCAAATCGTGATATATTTTCTTGAGCATTGATTCACTTGTATCCAATAGCTCACATTACTAAAAAATTAGAGTCCTTAGATATAAGTGGGATCAATGATCAAGATTGAGAGTGTAACTTACACTGGTATAAAATGATCCTGACCATATATATATATATATATATATATATATATATATATATATATATATATATATATATATATATGAAAAAATTATTCTCATGCTACATGAGATAACATTTCTCTAATGTTATTAAAATCGGCTCAGTCATTGACCCGGTCGAGGTATTAGGTTACTTGATCATTGGTTCAACCAATGGGTCCCTGGTTTAACCGCATGACCCGGTAATTATATGCAATTTTATAATTTAATTAAAAATTATAAACATGCTCAAATATCCAAAAAAAATTGATAAAAATTTCAAATATTTTAATATAAAAATAATAAATCACATATTGTTATCTAATAAAGGTTCAAAAAAAAAATATAATGATCGTTATACGAGGCTTTAGGTTCAGAAAATAAGATCTCTTATTATAAAGCAAATCAGAATTTGCTGCATACTGCATAATTGAGATCATGTTAGTGTTGTAGGTACATAACTTATGTAAGTTAATAAGTAAAAAATATTCAAATATATCCATTATGATTTTTTTTTTGAAAAAATAAACAATTTAGGAATTTATTAATTTTTTAGGACCGGGCCGGGTCACCTGTTTACATGAAAACCAGCTGGGTCGGACCGGGTCACTCCGGTTTTGATGCATGGTCGGTCCGTTACTTAAACCGGACTGGTTAGTAGGTATTTACCGGTTCCCGGGTCGACCCGGCCGAGTCGGTCCGGTTTTATTAACAATGGTTTTCTCTCCTACACATCATTCGATAATTGTGCCACTTTTTTATTTTTTTATTTTTTTCTTTTTTCAGGTGGCGGAGCCCACAAATTTGTCTCCGTGACATGAGATAATTTATCTCCTTTAACATGAGATTAATAAAACCATATATATATATATGGGTAAAGCATTTCTCCAGTCAGTGGAGATAAGTTATCTACGGTAAATCCAAAATGACGTCATTTTAGGGCAGAAATCAAGGTGTTTTTATAATTTTGATATATTGCAGGGTTATATTAGACTTTATCATTTTCATTTTATAATTTTATAACCCAAAACGACGTCGTTTTGAGCTCACTAAAGATAACTTTATCTCTGGTGACTGGAGAAATATTTTTCCCTATATATATATATATATATATATATATATATATATATATATATATATATATATATATATATATATATACACACACACACACATATATATATATATATAGGGGCAGGATATTCTTACACTGGTGTAAGAATTAGAAATCTTACACTCAATCTTGACCATTAATCCACTTGTATCTAATGCCTCACATTACCAAAAAATTTGAGCCCTTAGATATAAGTTGAGATCAACGAACAAGATTAAAAGTGTAACTTATACTGGTGTAAAATGATCCTAACTCATATATATATTGATTTTCCTTAAGGTATTCAACGGCCGACAGTCGAAGACTAATCCTTTCAATATGTAGAGATCACCGAAGTAAGTTTTGCCTCTACCAACGAATCATTTTTCATCCATATACACGACCAGGAATCGAACTTCTATCAGCATACTTAAGGGATTCAGTCTATCTATCAATTGTGACAGACTTTCTTGGTAATTTCATTTATATTTTGAGTAAAGAATGAACATGAGATTTTTAAATAGAATAAACTTGACAAAAGACTAAATTATAATAATTAAAAATAAATAAATTTGAGTAGAAAATTAATATATTTGCAAAAATGGGTTTTAACCACTAGACAAGTTTGGGCTGAACAAAATCCGGCCCAAGCCCTCAATTCCCCAACCAGATGTGAATTTGTATATAAGCAAGACAATTCTATGTATCAAATTCTATGTATAAAAAAAAAAGGTACGACAATTCTCATTTTAAATTTTCAATGGTTTTTAAATCAATATTTTATATAACTAATTCAAATTTTAACTAAAAAAATAACGGTAAAGCAAATAAGTAATGATTAAAAAAATAAAAACGTTATTTTGAATAAATTATAAATTTATTAATTAAAACTTACTCCCTTATTGCAGGACACAAATCGGGTTTGTTGAGGGTAGGCCTTCAAGATTAAGGCCAAGAATTTGTTGCTAGACTTTTGGTTGGATTCAAAGGAAATCTTTTATTAATTTATTTTAAGAGAAAACTATTTTTCATTTAAAATACACAACTTAATAATATTTAAATGAAATAATCTTAATTTAGTAAATATTTGTTGTGCTTTATATTTCTTTACCTCCACAAAATTAGGAAGAGGGGAGAGAAAGTATTGTGAATGAGAGACAATATAAAGAACCAACAAATATACATTAAATTACAACCGTTTCATTTAATATGATATACAATTATATTCTTTAAAATAAAAAATATTTTTTCTTTTTAAAAAAAAAAAATTATTGGTTTCTCTAGTCTTCAAAGTCATGCATTCAACATAACCTTGTGGCAAAGGGTGATTCATCTTGAAATAAATTTAACCAGAGAAAAACAACTGGCAATGACTTAAATTGATTTAAAACTAATTACTTTTTTCTTAAGGAGGTGTTTGGTACCTAGATTATTTTTATTTCCTTGGAAAGCTTGGTAGGAAGAATTAAAATGTCATGTTTGGTACTAATAATTGCAAATCTTTCCCCGGTAAAAAGTTTGCCTAGATTTTGTTGTTATATGTAAATTCTTGTACGGTTGGCTTGTTAGAAAGTCCATATTAGGGTAGTTTTTTGCCTGAGCAACTAAAAAGTAACCAAAATGATATGGACCAAATTAACCTTACATTTTTGTGTACTAATTTTGAATGAAAAAGTAAAGGTGGGGTTATTTTTGTAAAATAACCCCACATTCCTACTACTGTTTCACAATCAACCAAACATTAACTCATAAATTTAATCAAATATTCCTAAGATAAATTTTGATCTACCAAACACATTTTTATAACTTACCCGAAAAAAAATATTTCTCATCACATTCCCACAAAATTATTTTCTCAGCGAATTTTGATTTTCTCCTGTACCAAACACTCCCTAAATTCTAATGCTATTTTCATGGACAAATTTATCCTCATGATGCACTTCACCGTAGTGAGGAAAGTATAAGCAGTGATGTATAAATAGGTAACATGCAAACAAAAGGATAGCCACCAAGATGACCACGCAACACTTCACTTTGCGTGTATATTACACATATGTGAAAGTCAAAGTCCCATTAGAGCCAAGTCTATAATTATCACATGATATTCTGCTAATTTCAAGGTTGCCTTTTGTAACCTTGTCTTAGACTAAAAGAGTGCTTCTCTTGGTTATTTTTCTCTTCTTGTTCTGCTCTGAATTAAGGTTCCACTGAAACAGAAACAACATGGAATTTTCTACTACACATGAAATTGCAGGAACAGTTAAGCAAGTCTCTGATAGGTTTTGTGAGCTCAAAGCATTTGATGATACTAAAGCTGGTGTGAAAGGCCTTGTTGATGAAGGGGTTACTAAGATCCCAAGCTTATTTCATCATCCACATGATAAATTTGTGAAGGCCTCAAATTTAGGCAACACAGAACACATAATTCCTGTTATAGACCTTGCAGGTGTTGGCAAAGATCAAAGTACACGCCAAGAAATTATAGGAAGAATAAGGGAAGCATCTGAGACATGGGGTTTCTTTCAGGTTGTTAATCATGGCATCCCTGTGACTGTTCTAGAGGACATAAAAGATGGGGTGCGAAGGTTTCATGAACAAGATAGTGAGGTGAAAAAAGAGCTATATACCCGTGATCTGACTAGGCCATTTGTTTATAATAGCAACTTTGATCTGTATAGTTCATCAGCACTCAATTGGAGGGATAGTTTGGAATGTTACCTGGCTCCTAATACTCCCAAACCAGAAGACTTGCCAGTAGTATGCAGGTTAGTCCATGTTTCTATACTAACTGATAAGCAAGTAGGGCTCTAAATGGGCAGGGTTTAACTTGGCCAAGCCTACATCAGCTTAAATTTTGTCTATTGTATATAATTAAGGGTTTTATTGGAATTCAAATCTCATGTTCTAGAGATAAAAAATATGTGGGATCCATGTGTTAGAAAAAATTATATGTGGGACCCATGTCAGCACAAAAATCGAAAGGTATGTAGGAAAAATTAAATTCTCATGTTAAATGAGAATTATAAAACCCTATAATTAAATATAACTCGTTTAGACTTTTAAAAAAGTATATTTAAAAAGTATGTCATAGACTTTCTTTTATATGTGAGGTTTTTAAGCTTATAGCCGGTCTATATCATATTATTTATTTTAAATAAAATAAATAAAATTATTATTTTAATAATTTTTAACAATAAAATAATATTATTTTAATTATTTTTTTAATTATTGAATGTGTAATAGGCTTAAACAGATTAACAAGCCTAGATTTAGGTTCTTATTTTTTAATTATAGGTCAGACCATACTTATAATCTAGGCCTACACAAGACTAACAGACCAGACCAGACCAGACCAGGCCTAAAGTATTTTACACACGGGTCTGGCTATTTAATCCCAAACCCAATTTACACCCCTATAAGCAACCAATCCAACTCAATAGTTTAAGGGTTTTATAAGAGTTATGTTGTAGGAAAAGTGATTCTGTAATGTTATAGAAATTCGTTTTGCGTGCCTTAGTTTTTTTTTTTTGCTTCAAAAAATATGGGCCCCACAAAATGTTGTGTGTGTAGGAAAATTTTTTGTATCCTGTTAAATGATGAATGCAAATCCCATAGTTTAAACTTGACTTCATCAATAGTTTTATATTATATTTCTATAACACTAACCAAAATTTCAAGCCACTTAGATCGAGGTATATTATATTTGTATATTTAATGGGATTTAATTTTCTCATGTTGCATGAGAATTCAATTCTCATGTTGTGACTCAACTAGTGGTGGGTCCCACATTTATTAAAAAAGAAAAAAGTAAAGAAAAGCTTTGCACGCAAATCGAAAGGTCACAACATGAGAGTTGAATTCTCATGCGACGTGAGAAAATATTTTCCCATATTTAATACACATGAAATCTACAAAGAATCCTCCTTGGTTCATGAAAAAGATTCTAAGAACCTCAAAGTAGCACAATAGACTATAAAGTGTGTCTCCCACTTTTGTTAAAGTGAAGAATTATGAATCAAGGTTGTAATATGAAGTTAGGCAAACAGCTATACAATCCAATGCAAGTTAAGTTACAAAGTGAACGAAGATCCAAAGTTAAACTTTCTATTTCTACCATAGGGTATTTCATTGCTTCCTGATTGCATCTTCTTGTAGGGATATACTATTGGAATATGGGACAAATGTAATGAAACTGGGAATTACACTATTTGAATTACTATCAGAAGCTCTTGGGCTACATTCAGACCATTTAAAAGACATGGGTTGTGCTGAGGGGCTTCTTTTACTTTGCCATTACTATCCTGCTTGCCCTGAACCTGAATTAACTATGGGAGTCTCCAAGCATTCAGATGATTCTTTTCTCACAGTGCTTCTCCAGGACCATATTGGTGGCCTCCAGATTCTTTACCAGGACAAGTGGATTGATATAATTCCAGAACCTGGGGCTCTTATAGTTAATATTGGTGATCTTCTGCAGGCAAGTTTTCTGTTGCTTATATACATGTGTGTATTTCCTGCTACAATTCTTATTGCATCTGCAGCTTCGTTGTTACAAACTAATAAATTTTACCATGGTTATATTAAATGGGTTTTATAATTCTCACGTTGAAAGAGAATTGAATTCTCATGTTGTAGAGATAAAAAGCATGTGGGACCCATATGTTAGAAAAAATTATATGTAGGACCCATGTCAGTACAAAAATCGAAGAATACGTAGGAAAATTATAATACTATTGAATGAGAATTATAAAACCCATATTAAATTGGCTATTATAAGTTATGGACTTATGGGGGTGCTCATTTTAACTTGCAGAAGATAACTTTATCTCTGGCATGATAGGAGAAAGACTAAACCAATTATGGAACAATACTTTATAGGTTTTATAAGAGTTATGTTGTAGGAAAAGTGATTGTGTTATGTTATAGAGATTCATTTTGCATGCCGGAGTGTTTTTTTTTTTGCTGCGGGTCCCACAAAATGTTGTGAGTGTAGGAATTTTTTGTGGTCATGTTAAATGATTGATGATAAACCCATACTTTATTTGCATTTATATTTTTATCCGGTATAAAGCAAAAGCCGTGTATGAAATTGAAATTTTACAAATTCTTATGATATGTGAAATGAACTTATATAAATGCAGCTAATTGTTAATTTTGTTGAAGTGCAGCTTGTAACAAATGACAGATTCAAGAGTGTGGAACACAGAGTTCTGGCAAATCACATAGGTCCAAGAATATCTGTTGCATGCTTTTTCAGCACAGATGCTAAACCATCATCGAAGCTCTATGGACCTATAAAAGAATTATTATCAGAAGAAAATCCTCCCAAATATAGAGAAACCACAGTTACAGATTACGTAGCCTACTTCACTGCAAAAGGCCTTGATGGGACCTCTGCTCTTCAACATTTCAGGATTTGAGTTGGATAACGTGGATTGAGGTTGTTTATTTAGCACAATAAATGAAGGGTTTTATAAGAGTTATGAAAAAATGATTGTATAACGTTATAGAGATTTGTTTTATGTGCCTTATTTTTTTTTTGCTTCAAAAAGTATGGGTCCCATAAAATGTTATCTGTGTAAGAAATTTTTTTGTGTCATATTAAATGATGAATGCAAATCTCATAAATGAATGAACTATGTCACTTGAAAATAATAGCATATATCAAATTCAACATGATTATGGATCTTATTCTAGTACTAAAATTTGTGGCATCGCCTATGTCTTGCAAGTGGGATATTTAAAAATGTTCATCCCTATTTCTATTATTTGCTTGGTTTTAAAACACGTGAGGTGAAACAAGAATTCCTTGCTTGCGTTGATTATATCATCATATGAAGCAACGCCCAGTGAATTTAATGTTTTACCACATTGACAATTTTGTTCTTATTTTTAAAAAAAATATTATTTTATCTATTTTTCCAAACTATATATTATTAGGGTTTGGTGTTTGTACTTTTAAAAGACATAGAATTAATTGTATCATTTTAAGTGAGAGAAAGAGATATACAATGAAAATTACACGAGGAGAAAGTGGATGATTTTTTTTAATTTAAATTTTAAATAAAAAATACTACTTTTAACTAAATATCTAAAATGATCATTATTTAAAAGGACAAATATTTTTCTTTCATATTATATTTCTTTTTTCAAATCATATATTAATCTACCTTATTTGATCACAATTTGACCGATGCTTAATGTGAAACCAATGCGCTTAAAATAAGAAGTCCATTTATACAAGAGTTTTGATGATAATAAACAAGCATAAAAGTGACGTCAAAGATAACACAACTCGCAACAATCAAAAGTCAAAGGAAGCAATTCAAACAAGTCAACAAGAGCAAATCATTCAGCACACAAGATCAAGATTGAAAACATACTCTTGAGAACTTAGATCTATATGTAAAGGTAATTGATTAAATGATGCATAAATGAGTTCAAAGGATATTTAACTCTATGCATGCATTATCCATGTCATCAATCACTTGAAAGCTTTGATTATTATGAAAAAAAAACCTTGACATTTTCATAACCTCAAAACATTCTGTACAAGTCAAGGAAATACATTAAAAGTGATTAGAGACTAAAAAGAATGTTTTACAAGTCATAAAACTGCATAATTGATGATCTGTCAAAGAAAGCATTCGAAAACTCCATTGGCTGTATTCGAATACTTATGCTGAGAACAAAGTATTCGAATACTTTGAGAAAAGTATTCGAATACTAGTTGAAGTATTCGAATACCTTACAAAAAGTATTCGAATACTTACTAGACAGTAAGCAGTCCAACGGCTATAAACGGTTAGTTTTGCGAAAATGAGTGTTCAAAGGGTCATGGGGGCCCTCTGTAAATAGTGATCACTATTCCCATTGATGGGACACCTTTCCTAAGCATTATTCTTGCTTTATTTCACATCATTTGCTTACTTTCCATCATCTTGATCATAAATCACCTTTGAGCTTTAATCTTGTGTCATTGATTAATACCAATAAGCTTCAACTTGTATAATCTGTACTACAAGAGTACAAATCCTTTTCTAAATACTCTCATTCTGTTCATTTGTGTTGAGGGTAGTGAGACCCTAGTGAAAGAGGTTGCTTATAACCTAAGTAAGTGAGTGGAAGTGTAAAGGTTTCAAGAATCAATATTCTTGAAGGTTGTAGTGGTTTGTCAAGCACCCTTGAAGCTTGATATTTAGTGGAAAGTTGAACGGGCGGTTTCAATCTGGACGTAGGTCACGGTGGTGGTGACTAAACCAGGATATATAGTGTTTGCAATCTCTCTAACTCCCTGTCTCTTTATATTAGCATCATTTGATTACTTGAGCTTATTTATCTCTTCACTTTACGTACCATTTTCTTGTGTTAATTTCTATTCTCTAAGCTTTGCTTTTGTCAAATTATGATTTCAAGAAACGAAGTGAGGCATTTTGTGAAAATATTTTTAAAACTCAATTCACCCCCCCCCCCCCCCTTTAGAGTTTGAGACCACTTGTCCAACAAGCGGAGTAAATGACTTATCAATAGTGACTAACTCAGTATTTTTTATGATGAGGGGCAAAAATAAAATATCAAAGTTACAAATATTATTAGGAAAAAGTATTTGTTATTTTAAATGATATAAAATTATGTCATTTTAAGAGAGAGATAGACACAAAATAAAAAAATTTATTTAAAATTAAATTAAAAAAAACCACCCATATTATTAATACTACTAAAAGAGACTAAATATCATAAGTGTTTTTCTGGGAAAAGCTATGAGGGGTGACCAGGGATATAAATAGGTTAGGTTAGGCTTTGACTCAAATAGCCTAGGTCTATGTAAAATATTTTAGGCCTAGCCCAGCATGTTATCCTTATATTGGCTCTGACCTATATTTAAAAAACAAAAGCTTTAGCTTAGGCCTATTAGCTTGTTTAAACCTATTAAACATTCAATATTTAGAAAAAAATTAAAATAATATTACTTTATTATTCAAAATTATTAAAATAATACTTTTATTTATTTTATTTAAAATAAATAATATAATATATGCTGACTTGTAGACTTATAGGCCTGGCATGTAAAAGAAAACTTAGGGCATATTTTCTAAATAGGCTTTTTTAAAATCTAGATATGCTCTATTTAACTATATTTAACAGTCTGTATTTGGCCTAATATAAGTTAGGTCGTAGACTCCTGTAGGTCGACCTAATCCATCTACACCCCTACCAATGACCATCTATCCACACCTCTCCCTTTGCTCCGCCCCTGTTACCAAGAATTAGGGTTTGATCAAACTTTGATTAAATAGTGACAAATTTTTATATAATTTTAAAAGAGGAAAAATAATAATAATAAAATTTAAAAGTGCAACAAAATACCAATTATGCAAATTCAGAGTGAAAGAGTGATAGCGGGGAAGTGCAGAAAAAGTAAGTTATAGGATGAATGAAGTAATAAGCTATAGGAACCTGTAGCTAAAAGACTACATATTGCTATAAAAAGCAACTTGGTATTTAGTAGGGTTGGAAAAACGAGTCAATCCGACTTGATCCGGCCCAACTTGTGTACAATCCAAACGAGCTGGATTAAAGTTGGTTCGAAAAAAAAAATGAGACAAAAAATTGAATCGAACCCAAGCCAAACTGGGTTAGGGTTGGCTCGCAAGTTGGCTCCAAAAAAATGGTTCATGGGTTGGCTTGAAAAATAGTTCACAGGTTTGCTCAAAAATTGGCTCGCGAGTTGGCTCGTTTTGAGTCCATTTAAATGAACCTATAGTATTTATGCACTAACTATGTGGCTTCCATCAGCTTAAACAATGCAATTGTCTTACAAAATAGTTTATAAAAAAAGCAAAATAGAAAAGGGTTACAAAATGAGAAGCAAAAAACTAAGAATACAAGAAGCTTTCAATGCACGAACTGAGGGCAAGACTGAGCAGCTAAGGCAATGAAGCCAAGGGCTGACGGAGCGCGAGCGGTGGTGGCTGGCGGCTGCGTCTCAATTTCTGAGTGAGAGACCAAACAAAAATGGCAGTGATGTGAGAAGATTAGTGACTTAAGTTTAGAGAAGGAAGAAAGACGAGATGACAGTGTGTAGGTTTTGTTCGTTTTTTTTATATTATATTTTGTATTTTTTTTTTTTTAAATAAACTCAACCCGCGAGCTGTCCCATTTAACATGCGGGTTAGCTCATTTTTTCTCGAGCTAGCTCGGGTTGGGTTGCCTTCGGTTGGCATCTCATTTTTGCTAACTCAATCTGATTCATTTTGTACGAGTTAGAAGCCAACCCGACACGTTTGCTCATTTGCCAACCGTAGTATTTACAGTGGTGAACCAATAGTTTGTCATTTCTATGATATTCTATTTATATGTTATCGATATTATTGAGCAAGAGAGGGACGATCACCCCCTCAATTTTATACTAACTACCCTAAGTATTTTTCTGATTTTTTTTTCACATAATTTATGATCACTTCTCGAAATTTATAGAAACTTTTAATTGTGGATATTATTTTTATTTTATTTTTTCATATAAATGATCGTGAAGAAAAATATATATTATAATTTCACCCCTTATAAAATTTACTAGGCCCCCTTATAAAAGTATATATTTTAAGGGGAAGGCTAGGTTTACAACTTTTTTTTGTTTATGACTCTTACAAACTCAACTATGTTCTCCCGGGAGAACATTACTAGAGAGTGTTCTCCCAGGAGAACATAGTTAAAGTTGTAGGAGTTATAAACAAAAAAAGTTATAAACGTACCTGTTATGGGTTGGATGAACCAGCACCTGGAGAAAGGGCAGCAACCTTCGCCTTCTTTGCTGGAGGAGGACGGGCTACACCTTTACCCTGTAGGGCCCGGCAGTAATCAGGCACATCATCCGAGTTGGGGTTCATTGTCGAGCCTGGCAAATGAAACAAAAAGGAACAAGGTCACCAGCACAACCAAGGAAATAGGCAATACATATAGCAGAATCAAAATGGCAAGTAAATAAATAAACAAATGTTGAAAAGCATACTGGGCTAATCACTGGCAACACAGGATTTGGCAACCAAGGAAGCAGCACTCATGTGACCTTGGGTACGAATGTGGGTTAGCAAGGTCTTAACACTGATCTTTTCCTCCGCGGACAAGGCAAGCTTGTAGTCAGCCGGCTTACGGAGGTAGTGCTCGTGGGACCAGTATAGTGGGAATTTTCCCTCATCTTTTTCCCCAACAAACCAGGGTCTCTCACCGACCTCGGCCACGACCTTGAAATACGAGCCCTTAAAATTTTTAAAGGAGTCGTTGTATACGGAAAACAATCTCCTGGAGGGCTTACTAATGCGACCCCGGATGCTGGCCCAACCCTTTAACTTGGGGGGTTCAAAACCGGAGCGTGGGGTATAAATATTAAAAAAATACATAAATAGGGCGACAGAACAATTCACCGACATGGATAAGCAGAGCCGCTCGAAAGCAACAATGTATGCCCATCCATTGGGGTGAATTTGGGTCGGAGCCAGAAAAAAATGGTTTAGAAGGCATATTATGAAGGGGGAGAAAGGAAAGCGAATGCCGATTTTTGTGATCAAATCTCGGTAGAAAAAGAAAAAAGGGGGCTCCTGCGGGTTCCGTCCCGAGCACACCGGTTCATCCTCGGCTGGACAGAATGTATTAAAACCCATCGGGTTCCCAATGGGTAACCCGGATATCTCTTCGGTGGTCATGGAGGACCTGAAGCTAAGAACCTCCTGGGTAACCCAGGGGAATTGCCTGCGCAGGCTGACACCCATAGGGGCAGAACCTTCTTCAACCGCTACAACGTCGGCTTCCGGCTCCAGGTTAGAAGATGTAGTCTCCACATTGAGTTCTGCAGAAGGGGACTCCATAAGAACCTAGAACAGCAAAATGGGTGGATTAAAAAACAAAAGTAGCAAATGCACGCACCTGAGTTAAATAAACTACAGTGTGAAGAACTGGAAGAGCTGTCTGAAGAAGGCATAAGAACAGAAGTTTTAAGTCCGGGGTCGTGAGAGCAACTGCCCAGGACTAAGTTCGCCATGAAATCGTTGCCATTTCCGATGAATTGTGCGCTGAGATAAACACAGTTGAAGCACGGATTTGGGTTCCGGGAAGAAGGAACAGGTAACATGGGCTGGACAGGGGACTGACTTATGGCAACGACATTTCGTTGGCCAGTACTAAGGGAGTGGGGCCTATGTCTACTATCCGAGACAGGGTCGGCACTCGCAAACGGATAAGCCGCAGCACGATTAGAATCTCGAGACCGACCTCGCCTGTTGGATCGAGACCGTCCTCGGCCAGAAGGCCGGGATCTCGCAGGAGGACGACGTCCAAGGCCAACAATTGGGGGACGACGTCCGAGGACGGAAGTCGATGGCCGACGTCCTGGACCAGAAGAGAAACCATGGTTCTGAGTCGTCTCCTCCTCAACAGTCATAGCCTCTTCCTCTGCCAGAATCTCATCACTTCGGCCAAAAATGCGAGGGCAGGTGGCCCTCCTATGTCCATAAGAAGTTCCCTCATTCTCATTCATACTGGGAACTTTTTCAAATAAACAGTAAATATACCTAAGTAACCGAGGGCGATAAGGAAATCGAAAATACAAGGGACGAACGCGAGTTTGAAGATTCAAGAAAAGCAACAGAACATAAGCACAAACAGTAGCAATAGCGAAGAGCAAAGAAATAAGAGCCAAAGCCATACCTGCAAGTGATTAATACGAGGTAACTCCACGGAAGGGGTTGTTACTTAGCAGGAAGACGTGAAACACAGTACAAGGCAGTAAATCGCCAGCACCAGCAATAGAAGCAGAAAAATGAAGAAGGTGGAAAATGGCAGTGAAATAGGAGGAAGAGGAGAAGTTCAAAGGTTATGACCCGCGAAAAATGAAAAGGCAGGGGCAAAAGGATAAAAGCACCTGACAGGACAAATGATTGATATCTGTGCAGTCGCATTAAATGCTAGGGCGGCGCAGGAAATGGGTGACGGTACGCATTTGGATGACGTAAGGCACGTGGATAGTCACCACAAGATGAAGAGACACTTGGAATGCGCGTTATGAATGCTCATACACTGACTTTAGAGCCAGGAGCAGACGAGCAGCACAGCTCGGCACCCTGATAACTCAGCCTTCCAAGCTGGGGGAAAACTGTTATGGGCTGGACCAAGGCCCACTATCCATCTCGGATCACTCATCTCGGCCCATCCCTGGCAAAACCTAGAACCGCGCTATATAAAGGTAGGTGGAGTAACAAGGTACACAGAATCTAACCCTAATCATTGAATATCACACACACACCTTTGAGACAAACGCCCTGGTCAGTGTCAGTGATCCACGTTCCTCCCAGATACCTAATCCATAAATATCCAGATAGGAACATCTGAATCCGAGATCAATCATCCAACTTACGTTGGACACATCTGCCACAGGCAGAACAGTACCTTACCCATATTTTAATTGCTGCACTAGTTCTTCCCTTCGCGAAGTTTCACAGTTCTTATAAGTGAAAGGAACATTTTATGCATTATTATGTAAAGAGAGGAAATATCTCTAATATTTCAGTGGTTCTTCATTGTTTTCCACTCTTTCTAAAATATCTCTTCGTTGTTCTTCTCTTCATTATTCATTAATTGAATTTAATTATTTTTTAGATATTTTTTTATAAAATATTTAAACAATGAAATGCTAATTCAATTGAGAATTTTCTATACCTCAATTCTTTATTTGTTCCAAATATATGAATTAAGATTGACAAATGACAACCAATTTCGGTTCTGATAAATTTGAAATCAAAATTATATTTATAATTCTAAAATTCTATCATCATCCAATGGAACCTTAAATATTTATTTATTTTTTATTGCTTGCAAGTTTGTGTCTCTAGTTTTCGAGCTCATTTATTATTAGGGATTTGATTTTCTCATGTTACATGAGAATTGACTCAAATAGTGGTGGGTCCCATATTTATTTTAAAAAAAAAACTTTACACGTAAATCAAAAAATTCCTAACATGAAAATTAAATTCTAATGCAACGTAAGAAAATATTTTCCCTTATTATTATGAGCGGGAGCACGAGCACGAGCTCCTGTTCCAATAAAAGAAAGAAAAAAAAAATTGAAAGGAGATTTAGAAAGAAGTAAGGGTATTAATGAGAATAAAATTTTCTTTTATGGTAAAGGACGATCAAATTTTAATGTGTCCCGGGAGTTCCTAGTTTTCACCAGGGAAAGGAAAACGTGTCGTTTACGTTGCAGTAAGTTATCCACCGTCGATTTGTCTTTTAAAACCATGGATGGCTGAGATCCTCTAAAAGAATGAGAGGAACAGCTTCCCCTGTTTTCCTCTGTTTCCGCCATTCCTGGACTATTTTTTTTAACACTTCAAATTTTTTTACTAACACTTTCTTTTCTGCATTCAATTCTCACCACCTTAAAGGTAATCTATCTCTCTCTCTCTCTCTCTCTCAAATGTTTG
>JAVKPL010003168.1:32500-35000 GCA_032173675.1 Gastrolobium villosum
GTATTATTTCCCTATAAAAAAAGGTATCTATTTATCTTATGTTGTATGAGATAATTATCTCATGCAACAGAGACAAGATAGTGAGGTCCACTATTTTTTAAAAAAAGAAAAATAATGAACCCCATTATTTTGTATCTGTTGCATGAAATAATCATAAAAAAATTCACTGATTGATGGTTGTTTATTCTATGAGATAATCTTCTTTGGCAATTAGGCAATGGAGCCCCCTCTTTTTACATCCAATGGCTACAATAAAGAGCAACCCTGAAATCATCATATTGATTGATTTGGCAAACATAAAACACCAAATCCATAATCAATATGTAAATTAGTTAGACACATATCAAGATATCACACACGAGAATAATAATAATAATAATAATAATTCAACATCTAATTTCAATTTGTAAACCATGAGTTCATGCATATCAAATTCCTACAATTTCAAACTTAACATAAATAAATAATTTCAAAATTAGCACAAATGCAATGGCCATATAGACCTTAAACAAATGTGATATATCATTACAAAGGGACATTGTGCCATTATCTTCAATACCTACTCAATTGATACACTTGTTGTTTAGAATTTGGAAATAGTAGTTGATATTCGATAAACTTTGATAAACATCCAACCATGATGAACTCATAGCACAACACAAAATCACCACCAACAGTAACAATCTCTACAGCAACCCCAGATTGCATGGCTGCAATAGGAGGAACAACAACAGTGTGTGCAGAACCCTAACTTATTGGAAAACAACCACCTAGGTAAAGATTCTCTCTCTAATTATGCTTAATCGATTAAACCAGTACAGGTTAATCGATTAAACCAGTGATTTTGACAATGTGAATTTGTTTCCATGGATTTTTCATGTGCCTAAACACATTTGATTCCCTAAATGTACCGAAAATGCTTTTAATATTGGTTTTCCAAAACTAAACACCTAAACTTGATTCATTTCAAATGTATAGGTATATGACTTTTACCCCATTTGTTTTCATAAAAGTGTTCTCCATTGAACTTTAACAACATAAAAGTATTCTCCATTAAACTTTTCAGTACATGAGGAAATACATGAAATAAAACAAAAACACATTAAGTGTGGCATGTATGCCTTTCATGACATCACGAAGGGAAAACCCACTTTTCCTCCATTTTTTCTGTTTCAGCGCCATCTTGCCTATCTTCTTAAGTGTGGCATGTATGCCTTTCATGACATCACGAAGGGAAAACCCACCCTCAGGCTCAACTATCTCCTCCAGGTCAGCTTGATCATCCTCATCATCATCATTCGCCTCAAGCTCAACCATGTGTGCATCTGGGGCAACATCAGGCACCTCAACCTCAACTGTACTTGAGAACTGCCACAAACCCGCCCTATTCTTGGAGATCTTGCACCGCTCCAATAGACGTTTTCCAAACTTGGCAGTATAGCCTGTGGTCCTCTTCAGCTACTCATGGGAACATCAAAGTGAACCCATATCCTCTGAACCAGAAAAGCGAATGGAAGTGCACCCTTATGCTTGGCCTTATACATCATCCAGCAAATATAGTGCCTCCAATTCACCTGTATGCCATGACGGATAGCCCACATGATAGGAATGTCATGTTCCAGCACCCTGGAATGATTGAAAGCTCGCGGGAACAATATTTGGGTGATGACGTAGTGTAATATATAGGCATCAACACTGTGCAACCCCACGATGTAATGAATAGTCCGCCCACATCTGATATCAGTCCTCCTGGCCTCCTCCACAGCATCACCTCGGACAAATCCATGAAGTGTAACACTGTTATATGCATCATACTCCATAGTGGGCTGAGCATCAAAGTCATATCCTAATAACTCTGCCCATATCAGAGCGATCATCAGTATCTCCTTTCCCCAAATGCGGGATCTCAGCTCACCATGTACATCACTGAGATTATGGTAGAAGGCCCCCACCATAACCTCTGAATAGGGATAGAGCATCTCAGCCAACACACTCAGATGTGCCCCCTCCAACAGCCCCATAATGTCAAATCCCTTCGTCATCAAGAATGCAGTATCCAATGATCTTGGCTCACATATGGGTTTGTTCACATGGTCACGTATAAATGCAACATGCATAGAGGGGTCATCCTCAAACAAATACCCAAATGGGAGGTCGACGAACTCAGGCAGGCTATTGTGGCCTTGAAGAAGAAGGCTGGTCTTATCGTTGTTTCGTCCATCTCTCACCGTCGGTATTGCTTGATCGTCTATGGCCAACCATTACAACAATGGAAACCTACAATAACACATCGTAATGTATCAACAACCAATAATAATAATAATAATAATAATCAGAACCCACAATTTCGTCCAAAAATAAATAAATCAAAAACTATGAAAAAAACCCTAAATCCTTTAACATTCATCAAAATCTTAAACTAAACAATCATCAAAACATAGAATAACATTAGATATCATGTCAATCAAACGAAAGCCCTACCCATTCGATCTACACTTCT
>JAVKPL010003168.1:40000-125000 GCA_032173675.1 Gastrolobium villosum
GTTTGAAATGATCAAACCAAATGATGGTTAGAGGAGGGATGGATGAAGAGACTTGGTTTGGTTACAGTAATTTCCTGAGAAGTGAGGTCTCTGATTGATCGAGTTGCTTAGGTCGAAGTTTATTTACATTCTGATGAAACAAAGTGTGCAAGTACTAAAGTCTGACTACGGATAACCTTGTTAACGAAAGAATAAGCAAATGAGAATATGAGATGATGAACTTGCATAGCAGCTTCATCATGTTCAAATTTCGAAGTCCTAGCCTTAAAAACAACGTTTTGTTTCCTCTAACTGAAATCATACAAGACAACCAAATCCACCTATGAACCCATTAGCTAATCAAATTTGTAGCAGTTTAGATCAAAATAAATCTTAACGTACAATATTATGGGATATTCAGATTCTAGGAAGACAATTTTTTGTTCAAAAAATAAAACTCTCCACAATGGTGATTAGATAGGTAGTAAATTAGTAGTAGAAAATTTTGATAGTAAGAATATCTCTATCAAAAATAAAACCCCAAGATGAAGAGAGGCACCAGCAGAAACAAAGGGGACAAGTAAGAGACAGAAGGGTTGTAACTTGTAAGTAATTTCGTTAAATCATTTAAGTTAAATTGTAAACTGCTTATGGGTGAATATACTTTGTTGGTGAATATATCCATATTGTCTCAATTTAAAAATAATATCTCTGGACTTTTTTTTAGTTTAATTATTTCTTGCTTTTGGCAAAGAATAAAAGTTACAGTTCATTCTGTTTTATATAATTCTTCAAACAAAACATGCTAATATAATATCCCTACTTCCATCAGCTAGTCTTCTGTTGACATGTATTTTATTCTTTTTTGTCGTTAACTAGCTTCTCGAACATTGTCGCGATTAAAATAATCTTCCAACAATATTTTATTCAACTTATAAATAGAAAAGAACGGCTCACATTTCGTGCACTCCACTCCAGGAAATCTTCCAGAGGATCATTCTATCAAAACACACTTTATTGTCCAAATTGCAATTTGGTCAAAGATTACTAGACAGCGTAAGTGTTTATCGGCAATTAAAGTTTTCAACATTATACGCTTACATGCTTTCAACAAGAAGTTTTTTTTCCCTTTGTTTTGACTATGACGACTATGTAGTTCGACCAAGCACGGCACATTTTAAAAAAAAAAAAATGGTGTCATCACGTCTCTCATACAGTCAACATTTTGAGACATGTGATTAATGCTCCGACACTTTTTTCTGATACTCAGTTAACTTTTTTCGACACGCGATCAATACTCTCACACGCATCTGACATTTTTTTTTAGGTTTTAATTTATTTTATTAACTAAACATAAAAAAAATTATAATTTTTTTTTTGTTATGAAATTTAACATGAAAAAGTAACAAGGTACGGAAAATTATTTTTGTTTATATTTATATTATGAAATTTAAATGTTTGATTGGTTATATGACTTATTATAGGCTGTTATATATATATTAAAAATAAATTATATTATATAATATTAAAAATATAATTTAATATCAAAACGTGTCGAAATATAACATTTTTTAGAATTAACGTGTCAGCATGTCGTGTCCCGTGTCTCATGTCCCGTGTCCCGTGTCAGTGTCGGTGCAACATAGATGTGATTAAATAATTAATTATATGCCAACAAATAACCTATGTAGTTATGACTATAACGATTATGTAGTTATTTGTTTTGACGACCCTGATACTAAGTTGGGCGGGAGCCTTACCATCACTAAGAATACATGTATTAGTCATCTCTATCATCCTCATTCAAAGCATTCACATGACATCACCTTTGCATCTTAGCTCTTTTCCACATGACTTAAGAAACTATCATCCATTAATCCTTAAAGTTGAGAGGACTGTAAGACTGGGTCATTACAGAGTCTGATTTCTGATACATGGGATCCCTTGCAGGACAAGTGTAGAGCATACTTGCTTTTCTTATAGAGATAGTAATTATGGTATTAATATTATACTAGGCTTTTGGAAAGAAGAGAGAAACTTAGAAAGTATTCATGGAGGAAAATCACACAAGTTTTATTTCTCAAACTCTGGATCTCGATCTCGTACAAGGACCTCTAAACTTCCAAAGTAGAAAACTAGGATATCATTTCCTGTATCACTATCACACATTGATATTGACACTTAACTACAAATTTTTTACAAAGTTACAACAATTCAATACCTTGATATAGCCTTTTCACTAAGCATACCTAGGCTTTTGACAAAGTATACTAGCATTTTTGACTAATTACAATACAAGCCAAACTAGTAAAGTAGACATGACAACATTTTTGACTTTAATACACTAAAAGCCAAATTATTAAAGCAACATTAAATTATAACCACACACCATAAAGTAACTTTTGACTAAAATGGCATTTTGAAAGCAATCTTGAAAGTGACCTAATCATCACTGCTATTGAGTGACCGGTTGAGTTGTTTTCTCTCTTCTGAATGAACACTACCATAATGAGTGTAGTACCAAGGTTTAACCGTTTGCATCCTTTCTTGCATTATTTCTTCCATGATGTCAATATTTGGATCTTGAGAATCTTGCCAGATAAGATCAAGGTGAGACTCATTTCTCTTGTCTGGTTCTTTTGCTAAGTTGTCAAAAACAATATCAATTTTCATTGGAATTGGGCCTTGAGAGGAACTTGGGCTTTGAAGGGTCTAGTCCTTGAGATGAACTTGGATGAGCATCGTGTCCATTTATTTCCTTTACGTGTTGAAACAATTGGGCTTTAATGCTTGAGTCCAACATATAGTCATCAAAGAAACCCTTTACATAAGCTAGGTTTTGTGACCATAAAAGCCCATCTAGTCTTTGCCAATAAGGTCTGTAGATGATGACAATAATAATTACTTTGGCAATCTGGTTCTTAATCTTTCCATTAATCGTGTACAACTCTTTTGTCCACCATGATAATAGAGAATACCATCCTAAGAGAGTCCATAAAAAGTAGTCTGCTTTGTCTTCTCTCATAAGAACATTGTATCTATCCAACACCTTCAAAGCTAAAGGAACTGAATACTGAACTATAAGACACTATATACTCCATAGAGTATCTTGAGTTATTTCAAATCTAATGTTACAAAATATTTCTAAAATTCCTAAGTAAGGAACTTCAGGATTAAAAGTTATAGGATTAACATTTTTAGCTCTCATGATTTTATGAAGGTAATAGAAATATTATTCTCTTGCAAATCTTTTGACTTCTACAATAGAGACTGGTTTTCCTAATTCAGGTGGAAAATTTTTTTTTTTGTATTTGGTTGACATGGGTAAAGGATTATTCATGAAGATCAAGGAAAATTGTTTGTGTTGTAAATGGCTTAGACTATGTTTAGAGGTCTGGGCAGAAAATCAGGGACTAAATTGAAAGCTCCTTCGACATGTTTAACAGTAAAATCATACTTTGAGAACCAATATTTCGATTAGAGAACTTGAGGATCTGGTGGCATCTTGTTCTCTAACTCCAATATCTTAGGAAGGGAAGAATTATCTATTTGCACTTCAAAGTTGTAACCACGAAGATAAAAGTCAAACTTTTTTATTCCCTTCTTTACTGCCAATGATTCTTTGAAAGTGGTGTGATAGTGCTTCTCTACTTCTTTGAATTGTCTACTTGCATGTCCACAGTAGTGTCTTTAACCATCAGCTTCTTCAATAAGAACAACACCCTAGAAATGATCACTAGCATCTATCTGCAATACTCGTTTATTTGTGCTTGGAATCTTCAATGCCAAAGGACTTTGAGCTATCTTCTTAAGCTATAGAACTGCCTTCGTCTGATCATGGCTCCAGGGTGGAGAATCCTTCTTCAATAGTTTGGAAAGAAGACTGGTGTGTTTTGCTGCATGAAGAATGAAGTCTCTGATGTAATTGACAATTCCAAGAAATTGTTGAATCTACTTTATTGTGAGGTTTTCATTTGGAAAATTGAGAAGCTTCTCTATAATGTGTGTCTGAGGTTGATACATTCCATGTGTTCTACCTCGGGCAGATGTGTCTGACCTTAGGTCGGGTGTTTGATGTTGGATCTAGGGCTCTTTCTCTAGATACCTATGAATTAGGTATCTTGGGGACAACGAATCACTACACACTATATGATGGCCTTAGCCTGAAGAGGTGTGTGTGTGCACTGTCGTGATTGCATAAAATAAGGTTCGAGAGATCAGTCATACATGTGGTCTTTAGCTCCTATTTATAGAGCTTACCTTTGGGCTTGTGCTGATTGGGCTTCTTGTAGACATGGGCCTTTCCTAGGTCCATAACACCATGAGAGAAATGCATGCCCAAAAAATCTATTTCTAATTAGGCTAAATGAATCTTCTGCTTATCTAGCATGATTCCATATTTATGAGCTATTTCAGCAAATTGATCAAGCAATTTCTTATATGAATCCATATCTTTAGAGAACAGCAGGACATCATCAATGTAAATGAGTAAATTGTCTAATATCTATGAAGCACTGACACTTCAAAAATCATGACGTGTCGTGTCCGACACTCCGACACTCCAACACGCGTTATAGAAATTCAAAAAAGGGTTCAAATGTTGCGTTACATTGAGTTTTTAGTTCCAACTATTAGATTCGTTGGATTACGATTACCATTTTATTGAGTTTAATATAAATATATGGATATCTTATGTTTCTTTGCAAAATTGATGAGTATTATAAGTTTAATTTCATTTTTTTGTTAAATTATTGAATATTAAATATAATATACACTACATAAATTAAAAAAATTATTTAATATCAAAACGTGTCCTAACGTGTCAAAATCTAACATTTTTTAGAATTAACGTGTCGGAGTGTCATGTCGTATCGTGTCACGTGTCCCGTGTCAGTATCGGTGCTACATAGTCTAATATAGGATCAAAGATTCTGGTCATCGCTTGTTGAAACAATGAAAGAGTGACTTTAAGACCAAAAGGGAGAACTTTCCATTGATACTATGCATTTGGAATACAAAATACAGTCTTATGTCTATTAGCAGGATTAGCTCCAAGTTGCCAAAATCCAGACTTAAAATCAAACTTAGAAAAATATGAGCATCTTTTGTCGATATAGGAAGTGCGGATGTAACACCTCATTCTATAACCAGTTTGTTATCATTGCGTATGATATTAAGCGCGGTTATGATTATATAAGTTAAATTAAATACGGCTTAACTTTTTTATCTTTTGAAAACATATTATTTTTTGATTAAACCGTATTTATAAACAATTCAAACTGTAATTATAACTCATGCAAATTGCACACACACACACAATCTATATATATATATATATATATATAAAGTTCCCATAAAGAACATGGCTTCACACGACAATAATGATAGTTAATCACATATGGTGATAATCTCCTACCAACATCGCCCAAACAAAACAAATAGAGCTCTGTTTGTTTTTCAGACATCTAAGGATAATTCCCACGTTGATATCTGAACCTGATAAACAGTTCAATAAATACTAGCTATCACATATACACATATGATCATGATTCACAATCCTCCAATGAATCATATACACTATAGATCATTTGGCAAAAGAAATGCATAAATCATATCAACATATACATACTCTAAACATCATGTCTATCAGTGTAGCAAAAGTGACATGAACATCAACCATGCTCACCAAATACCAAGATACCAGAGGAGTCACACACACCCACACACACACACAGACACAGACACACATATATATATTAAAATGAGAATCCTATAACTATGCAAAGTCATGAAAAATAGTCATCCCTCGTACCTTGTGATGCTCCTACATCGTCAATACCTGCACTTGAATTCCCATAACACGGGATGAGATATACACATATATCTTGGTAAACCATGGGTCCTTGGAGATTCCCCAACCCCTAAGTTCACTTCAGCATGAAGACGGTAAATTATATGATACAAATATACATATCTATGTTATGAAAACAATGTTAATCCAAATATTCCTCTAGAATACTCATGCCGTAAAACAATAAATCCTACTGGCGAGAGAACCTACACTCTATGAATTACGTAAGGAAACATCATTCATACATACCAAGTGTAAACACATAGCATAGATATACATATATCCAATGCACAACATCAAATCTATGCAATTACATATACCATATAAACCACCACTTCTTCAGAGCATGGTGGAACAAGCACGGGATAAGTTCCAAGTTCCGAAAGTTCACATGTAGTAGCTTCCTATCAAACCTCTCTTGTAACAAAGTATCCACTACAAGCTATAAGCAACACCTAGACTTGATCCAATGGTTGTTTGCTCTTTATTCCACCACTTGAATCACTTCTAGAATTCAATAACAACAAGCAATATCAATCATAAATAGTCAATTACTTGCATTGCAAGAAATCACCCTTTTTCCTATATGCATCTTTTGAAAATCTTAAAGATTGAACAAATGCTGATTTAACTTCATTTTGACCAATTATTTAGGTTCATTAACATATATCCCAACATGAACTAAGGCCCAATATCAACCTAACATCATCATCCATGAAATATTCTATTATGACAACCTAGATATCAACCATAGTGAAAACTAAATGGAAGTAAGGTTTTTTACCATGGATTATTACCAAATCAAACAAGGAAGAGGTTTCAAGCTTTCAGAGAGATGAAACACCACTCCAAGCCTCCACTCTCACCTAGGTCACCCCCTTCCATAAAGAAATCTTCCAACACAATGATTTTCTTTGGTTTTTGGATTATGAGTTATGTTCATAAGATCACCCTAGACATTTTTCATGACCAAAGTTACTTGATTTAATGAATGGATGAAAAGTTGCAAACCAAGCTTATGTAACAATGGCTCCACGGTTCTCACACGAAGAAGGCAGCGAAGGAGAAGGAAGAAAATGGTTCCATGCTTTCTAACTTAGATATTTTCAACAGATATCACTTGGTCACTTAAGTCAAACCACTTTAAACGATATTCTAGTTAGGTCCTCTCATCCATTTTATTCATCTAACTTGATCTTAGACTTTCACTAAAATAATTTTATTGTTTTCCATTCAATTATTTTTAAGTTCTGGGTAACTTTTGCCTACTTGCAATTATACCCCAAAACTCTCACTTTTTGCATTTTTTTTCAAAAATGCCTTATTTTTACCTAATTAGATTTTTAACCTAATTAGATCATTAATTTCACGATTAAATCATTAATCAATTTTTAATTACTTATTACACATGTTAGGGTTATTATAGTGGAGGCCTTTGTGATAGGAAACTTATCATCATGCTGAAAATGGTTGAGAATCTTGTAGTCAATCATCTTGCAGAGTGCATCCAATGAAGAAGAGGATGAAGATGGAGAAGAAGATACAAGGAGACACAGGCGATGTAAGCCTCCTCCACCTCCTCAAAGAAGATCTGAACCAGATAATAGACCATGGATTGGTCTTAAAGCCCAAAAGAAACCTGAGCCTATTTGGATTTATAAAAGAGGTTTAGAAATTCTCAGAGAAGAAGGACTGCTTCCTTCTGAGCCGCCAAATGACCCAAACCTTGTTACTTAGTTACCAAAATATATCTTTTCCAAGTGTCAACTTGAACCATTACCTAATCCTTAGTCAATACCCTGTATGATGTTTTCACAAGTTGACTTTCCACCACTTGAAAGACAAACCAACCTTGTCACTAAAGTTACCACTAAGCCAACTGTTAATCAAGGAGAAATCCTTCCAAATGGTAAACTTAAACCTTTAAGCCAAGTTGAAGAAGTGCTTAACTGATAGACTGAGAATGCACAAGCTTGAAATTATATTCTAAAAAGGCTCGATGCCAAAAATAGACAGAATTTCTACCTAGATGGATGCTATTGAAGACTGTCTACTTCATCTCTCAAAAAAGATGAAAAAGTATTACAAAAAAAAAAAAAACTATAGTGATGATAGCTCAGCTTGAAGAAAAGGTTAAAAAGTTAGGCTTTACTCCTAAAGCTAGTTTGAGAGACACGAAAATAAGGATATTGAAGGTTAAAATATAAGATCTGGAAAGAATTATTGATCAAAAGATTAAAGCCCAAGAAAATCCTTAAACAACTAAAAGTTACAATCCTTTTTTGCCATACCATTACCTATTTATTATTTTCCTTTCCAAAGACCATCTAAATTCTGGACAAATCCACATCCACCTAAACCCTGGACCATTCCAGCCGCTCAACCTCATGTTCACAAAGCTCGTAGAGAAAACAAGAGAGAGAGAGAGAGAGAAAAAAACAACCATCTTCTTCTAGAATACATTCTTATAGAATTACAATGAAAACAACTCCTTCTCAGTCATCTAACTCCACTGAACCAACAGAAAACCTAAATCCACCAAAAGAACATGTTTTCTTTGAAACCACATATATCAAAGACCAACTAGCCTTAACCATTGTTGAACATAAAGATCTAATTGAGTCAAAATCATCTGAGAATGATACTCAGAGTTCTGAAAACCCAATTGACAAGCAGTCGTCTAAAACCAATTCCTCTAGCCAAAATCAGCCACTGAAGAAGATCAATCCCAGATATCTGATTCTATATCAGATTTTTCAGAAGTTGCATTTGCTGATGTTTGTAACATCCTCTTAATATTTAAATATATTTAATAGTAATAAAAAATAAATAAAAATATTTGAGAAAATAAATCTAAAAAGATTAACTGGGAATACTATCATCCTTCATTGTTTATACATGGATGGAAGTCAGTACAAATATTTTACACTCTAAATATTTTACATCAGTTCCACACATATATTACATTCCTAACTACATCAGGTTACAATGTTTATTCTACATACTTCTCATTCTAGTCTAGCCTATAGGTGTAGGACTTCACACTGCCTGCATGGAATATGGTTGTTGCTCCTTGGTTTCCAACTATTATGAAAAATTCCCAACGATCGTCATAAAAATAAATATTCACATTTCGTCCTTCTCCAAAAAAAGATAAGTTAGGCATGATGTTTTTCTGGAAAGGTTAGCACAAAATAAACAAATGTGAAATAATTCTCAGTAATATTGAGATGTTTAAACTATAACTGTTTCCAGCCACAATAATGGAAAATATCAATCTCCCAAGTTTATTTCATAACTGAAATAATAACATAAATAATAAATACTAATAACAAATTGTGTAATATTTAATTAAAGCCAATTTAATTCCCAATTTTGTGGGTCTCCTACTTGAGAACAATTATGATATTGCGGAGCTCAAGCCATGATAAGGCGTCCCTTACCCTAACTATCTGATCCCAAAACTTTGAGGGTAAGTTCACAGTAGTAACGTACAGTTAAAATTTACACATCCTCTTAATATTTATTTGGTACCAAATAACTTATTATATCTTACTGCTAAGGAAAATTTAAAATTTGATGAAAATCACAATAACATGAGAGGTAAAATAAGATTAAAAGACAGATTAAGGTAGGATTATAGATGCAAATAATATTAAATACGAGAAGAAATTAAAAAATATTTTAATAGAATAACAACATTACAATTTAAAAAAATAAATAAATAAAATATAACTGAAAGGACGAAAATAGAGAGAAAGTTTTACTCTCTCAATATTATCTTTCAACTATTATATCATCGTCTTCTTCTTCCTCTTTATTGCTCTCTGTGAAAATTTCTCAACTTTTCTCACTTTTTCTAACAGCCCTGCCCCTTCTCAATCTTTCTTTTCTAACAATATGAAAGGGACAACACCTATCTATATATATATATATATATATATATATATATATATATATATATATATATATATATATATATATATATATATATATATATATATATATATATATATATATATATATATATATATATATATATATATATATATATATATATATATATATATATATATATATATATATATATATATATATATATATATATATATATATATATATATATATATATATATATATATATATATATATATATATATATATATATATATATATATATATATATATATATATATATATATATATATATATATATATATATATATATATATATATATATATATATATATATATATATATATATATATATATATATATATATATATATATATATATATATATATATATATATATATATATATATATATATATATATATATATATATATATATATATATATATATATATATATATATATATATATATATATATATATATATATATATATATATATATATATATATATATATATATATATATATATATATATATATATATATATATATATATATATATATATATATATATATATATATATATATATATATATATATATATATATATATATATATATATATATTATATATATATATATATATATATATATATATATATATATATATATATATATATATATATATATATAGTCACATTTGGAAGCGGATTCATTCCCATTTCTTTTATTTTTTTATCATACATCATTTCACTTACCTCACTTAATTGACATCCACTACTAGAAAAGAGGAGATTTTCGACGGAAATCTTCAACGGAAAATATTCCGTCCAAATTAAAGACGGAAATCTCAACAGAAAATGTATTCCGTCGATAATTTTTGACGGAAATTAAGTTCCGTAAAAAATATTCGACGGAAATATGATTCCGTCGAAGATTTTCTACGGAAAAAGAATTCCGTCGAAAATAATTTGAAAACAATAAATCAAAATGAAATTAATTTTATGATATTTCAACGGAATTCTGTTTCCGTCGAAGATTTTCCACGGAAAAGGAATTCCGTCAAAGATTTTCCACAGAAAAATTATTCCGTCGAAAACAATTCCAAAAAAATAAATCAAAAATAAATTAATTTTTATGAAATCTTCGACGGAAAAATGATTCCGTCGAAGATTTTCCACGGAAAAGGAATTCTGTCGAAAACAATTCCAAAAAAATAAATCAAAAAGAAATTAATTTTTATGAAATTTTCGACGGAAAAATGATTCCGTCGAAGATTTTCCACGGAAAAGGAATTCCGTCGAAAACAATTCCAAAAAAATAAATCAAAAATAAATTAATTTTTATGAAATCTTCGACGGAAAAATGATTCCGTCGAAAATTTTCCACGGAAAAGGAATTCCGTCGAAAACAATTCCAAAAAAATAAATCAAAAAGAAATTAATTTTTATGAAATCTTCGACGGAAAATGATTTCGTCGAAGATTTTCAACGGAAAAGGAATTCCGTCGAAAACAATACCAAAAAAATAAATCAAAAAGGAATTAATTTTTATGAAATCTTCGACGGAAAAATGATTCCGTCGAAGATTTTCCACGGAAATGGAATTCCGTCGAAAATAATTCCAAAAAAATAAATCAAAAAGAAATTAATTTTTATGAAATCTTCGACGGAAAAATGGTTCCGTCGAAGATTTTCCACGGAAAAGGATTTCCGTCGAAAATAATTCCAAAAAATAAATCAAAAAGAAATAAATTTTTTATGAAATCTTCGACGGAAAATGATTCCGTCGAAGATTTTCCACGGAAAAGGAATTCCGTCGAAAACAATTCCAAAAAAATAAATCAAAAAGAAATTAATTTTTATGAAATCTTCGACGGAAAATGATTCCGTCGAAGATTTTCCACGGAAAAGGAATTCCGTCGAAAATAATTCCAAAAAAATAAATCAAAAAGAAATTAATTTTTATGAGATCTTCGACGGAAAAATGATTCCGTCGAAGATTTTCCACGGAAAAAGATTTCCGTCGCAAACAATTCCAAAAAAATAAATCAAAAAGAAATTAATTTTTATGAAATCTTCGACGGAAAAATGGTTCCGTCGAAGATTTTCCACGGAAAAGGATTTCCGTCGAAAATAATTCCAAAAAATAAAACAAAAAGAAATAAATTTTTTATGAAATCTTCGACGGAAAATGATTCCGTCGAAGATTTTCCACGGTAAAGGAATTCCGTCGAAAACAATTCCAAAAAAATAAATCAAAAAGAAATTAATTTTTATGAAATCTTCGACGGAAAAATGATTCCGTCGAAGATTTTCCACGGAAAAGGAATTCCGTCGAAAACAATTCCAAAAAAATAAATCAAAAAGAAATTAATTTTTATGACATCTTCGACGGAAAAATGATTCCGTCGAAGTTTTTCCACGGAAATGGAATTCCGTCGAAAACAATTCCAAAAAAATAAATCAAAAAGAAATTAATTTTTATGAAATCTTCGACGGAAAAATGGTTCCGTCGAAGATTTTCCACGGAAAAGGATTTCCGTCGAAAATAATTCCAAAAAATAAATCAAAAAGAAATAAATTTTTTATGAAATCTTCGACGGAAAATGATTCCGTCGAAGATTTTCCACGGAAAAGGAATTCCGTCGAAAACAATTCCAAAAAAATAAATCAAATAGAAATTAATTTTTATGAAATCTTCGACGGAAAAATGTTTCAGTCGAAGATTTTCCACGGAAAAGGAATTCCGTCGAAAATAATTCCAAAAAAATAAATCAAAATATAATTAATTGTTATGAAATCTTCGACGGAAACTGATTCCGTCGAAGATTTTCCACGGAAAAGGAATTCCGTCGAAAATAATTCCAAAAAAATAAATCAAAAAGAAATTAATTTTTATGAAATCTTTGACGGAAAAATGATTCCGTCGAAGATTTTCCACGGAAAAGGATTTCCGTCGAAAACAATTTCAAAAAAATAAATTAAAAAGAAATTAATTTTTTATGAAATCTTCGACGGAATATGATTCCGTGTAAGATTTTCCACGGAAAAGGAATTCCGTCGAAAACAATTCCAAAAAAAATAAATCAAAAAGAATTTGGCTCTTCCCTTCTCATTTTCATTTTCACTTTTCACCTCCCGCGTTCCCCCCTTGCATTTCTTCCCGTTTCCCTCTTCGTCAGTTTTCACTCTCTCTTGATGTGAAAATCAATCCCTTCTAGTACCTTGAAATTTTGTCGCCAATGGTTAAATCATTCATTCTCTTCCACTTTTCATTCTATGGATATGAATACATTAGATGTGAATATTGATTAATGTGTATTCGTTCGTTTGTTCTTCATTTTTCAGCAACAACGCACAATATTCTCCTTTACGCTTGTCGCCACTGCGATCACGAGGTTCTTCTCTTCTCTTCTCATATTTTCTCTTGATTCCGACATCTCATTTATCATATAATTTCGTTTCGTGCATTCTTGTTGCTAATAGTAAAAACCCTAACTACTTCTCCCAGTGGTAACGACTTCTTCTTTAAGATATTTTTGGTGCTTGACTAAACCTAAACGTTTTGCTCTTACCTCATGTATTTTCCCTTTTCTGAATCTGAAATTTACGATTCACCATTTCACATTGACCATTCTACTGGTTAAATGTTGCTCGGATGGTTTTATTTGAAAGTGAAATTAGTATTGTTTTGTTGTTTTTGTGGATCCTTAGTTTTGCTTAAATATTTGTTTGAATTTCATTCGTTGTTTCATTTTGTCACTGTTTTTCCTGCTTCTGAGTTCAGGGATGGATTTTCAAGAAGAAGCTGCTCAATTGATCAACTCTGATTTCAGGGAACTGAGTCTAGCTGCTTATAAATTGACATGCCATTAAACTTGGTGGCATAGACTTTGGAGCCTCTGTTTTCGGATTGATTGCTGCCATTGTTGCTATGTATGTACTCTTTACTCTAATCCAAAACCAAATATATCTCTTTTTTATTTGCAAAATATAAAAAGGCCATGGTTTATTATTTCCATTTTGCAATTTTATTCAAAGGGTATCCTTTAATTTCTTTAAAATTATGTCAAACTTTGCTAGAGATTTATTTTGTAATTTATGAAACTACAACCCCAACTTCATCACTTGCACCTCATATCACTTGTTATATGGATTTTTGTGATTCGGTTGCTGATCATGCTCGAACTTGAAGGAATAAATCTCATATTAAGGTGTTGTTGTGATTCGGTTACTGCTTCTAAGCTCTTTTTTTTTGCTGAATTCAATTAAGACTCTTTATTCGCCCCTTTTTTACCTTTTGAGAACTTTCTAAGCACTTCTCCTAATGTATGTGTTAACAGTTAGTTATATTAACGGTTAATGCTTAATAAAAAATTGTTAACAGTTATTCAACATCAACAACACCTTTGGAAAAGCACTTGAATCAGAAGTTTTTGGTTAGCCTTGGTTGCAGGTAGCTCCTTTCCTTACACCACTTAAATCGAGTTTTATAGTTAACCTTAGCGCATATCAATGAATTCTTACCATTATGTGAATGTATTCTGTCACCTTTTAATCATTTGTTGGACATTTTTGCTTGCATAAATCTGATTATTTTCCCCCTTTTCAATGACAGAGAACTTTATAGTAACAATATAAGTAAAAAAATCCCTGATGACATGCTATGATTTTTTTTTCAGCTTGACAGATATGTTAAAATAATTATTCCTTTCTTATAATAGTGTCTTTGGAATTGATCCAATATGACATTTCTATTTAGACAATATCTTGAATGTGTTCTTATATTTTTGAAATTAAAATGATTCCATCATCATTAAAATGGTATGCATTAGTTTCCTGAGAGGGATTTTTTTTTCTCTTTTTTCTTCTATAAGTATTCATTTACTGTATTATATATACCTGGTCTGTGAAAATGGTTGTTATCATTTTTTTCTCCCTTTGGAAGTATAAGCATGAGGCATGAATCACTTGATATAAGAAAAGGAAAAATGTCTTAGTCGAAGAACGAAACTTCAACATCATTGTCATACCGAGTAAGTGTTCTGTTTATTTATTGCTAATAGTTTTCTGGTTTGTTAAAGAAAATTACAATTGGGCAAGCTTGGAAAGCTACGTTTCCTGGATGACATGCTTTCCTTATTCTCATATCTTTTATCTGGAACACTTATTTCACTTGGTTTAAGTTTTCTTTTCAATATTTTTTTTCTGCATGCACACAATTTTCCTGTGAAACGTAAAGGGTGCTTTGATAAATTTAGAAGCCGGATTTACATAAAACTCAATTTTCTTCATCCTCCTTTATGAACATAATTCTGTAATAAATGTAGTATGTTGCACGTATGAAAATAAATATTATTTGTTTTATCCATATAGCATTATTTTAGCGAGTAGTACACAGGTACTTTTTTATTTATTCATACAATGTTTAATGAAAAGCAACTCCTAGCCTAATCTTAAAGAAAAGCAACGAAGCCCAGTTCTCTTATTGACATATACTGCATATATCAATTCGAGATATGTCTCTTTATCAAATTATTTTACATGGATTTTATGAGATATGTCTCTTATTGAAATATACTGCATATACCAAGAAACCCCTCCCCTATTATTTTATTTATTGATATATGGTATTAATATTAATGAACAAGTTATATGTTAGTGAACAAGCTATATATATAAAAGTTACGAGTTATATATATATATATATATATATATATATATATATATATATATATATATATATAATTGTAACTTATATATATATATATGTTATATAACTTATATATATGTTATATAACTTCTACCTTTAATATATTTTTATCATACATATATATATATATATATATATTATAAATTATTGTTGGTCTCTTTTCCCTTTTTTTTCCCTGTCCCTTTTTTATTTTCATTTTTGGTTGTATTTAAGTGCATGTTGGGGGAATATCAGGGTGCTTACAAGGTTAGTTTTAGGTTTATATATATATATATATATATATATATATATATATATATATTATGAATTATTGTTATTGTTTTTCCTTCTTTTTTTTCCCTCCCTGTTTTTTTATGTTCATTTTTGGTTGTATTTAAGTACATGTTGGGGAATATCAGGGTGCTTACAAGGTTAGTTTTGGGTTTCTAGTTGTTGGTGTTGTTTATTTGCTAATTGCTTGGAAAAGGCTTTGAAGGGGAGTTATTGTTCTTACTAAAGATGTTCTTTCATCTCTTCTTCTCTATTTTAATGTTAAAAGATAAAAGGTTTCTTAGTATTCTGGGGCTAATCAACTTTATTATATTATATGCTCAAGCAATACTTGCAACATTAAGATTATATATTATGTTAGATTTGCTTACAGTCTTCTGAATAACAATTCATCCTTCTTTTGGTGTTATTTATATGTTATTAAATTTCTGTATATTTAGTTTTTGCACTTGAGTTTTTTATAACCTATTATATAGGCCATCTATGTCAATAATATATAATGCTCGTGTACAGTACTGTTGACTGAGTGGATAAATAGTTGTGCTTTTCCAATTATTTGTGTTTTAAATATTTTACATGCCTATAGGTACAATTACATTGCAAGAGGAAAATGTTGCACAACAAAAGAAGAGAGCTCCACAGCAAGAGAAAAGGGTTGAGCAACATGATAGTCTCATGGTTATGATGTAGAGGCAAATAGAAAAACTGGAGAAGCTTATGCGAAGGCTTCCTAAGGCATTATAGATGTTGAGGATGACGACGAGACTCAGTCCCCCGTTTCAGGATCTAGGTGATAACCATGATTATGCAGGTCACTCACCAGCATGACTTTTGTATCTTGTTTGGATGTATATGACATGGACTATTGTACATAGACTCTTTTCATTAGTTTATAACAGAGACTTTTGTACACATAATTATATAAAGATCATATGATTTTGATATGTTTTTTACTTACATTAAAGTTGATTTAACAGGTGCAAAACATAAATTGATATTAATTTTGTATAGCGAAATTAAAAAAAAAAATTGATTGAAAAGCAATTTCTTTGAAAATTGAGCCAATAGTTATTTATGGAATTTCATTCATTTTTGTCGAAAATGATTACAAATTTTTTCTACGGAATTTCATTCATTTTTCGTCGAACAATTTCGACGGAATTTGTTTTCCGTCAAAAACTAATACAAGATTTTTTGACGGAATTTCATTCATTTTCCGTCGAAAAATTTCGACGGAATTTGTTTTCCGTCGAAAATTAATACAAGATTTTTCGACGGAAATTGTTTTCCGTAGAAAATGTTTACAAGATTTTTCGACGGAATTTCATTTATTTTCCGTCGAAAAATTTCTACGGAATTTGTTTTCCGTCGAAAATTATTACAATATTTTTCGACGGAATTTCATTCATTTTCCGTCAAAAAATTTCGACGAAATTTGTTTTCCGTCAAAAAATTTCGACAAAATTTTTCCATCGAAAATTTTCGACGGAATCTATAATTCCGTCGAAAAAATTGTTAGCAACGAAGAGATATTCGACGGCTTCATTTCCGTCGAAAATTCCGTCGAAAATGAAATTTTCGACGGAATTTTAACCATTTTCGACGGAACGTCGAAAATGATGCATTTTTTAGTAGTGGGATTGGTTGTCTGACCAATGATGTTACTTGGTTATTTAAACAATGGTGTATTTTATAATGCATTAAAAAAGTTAATAATGGTCAAACATTATATGCGTTGGAACAACAAAGACTCATATCAGCAAAAAATGTTTGTGACGTGTATATTTTTGATGCATTTTTAAACTGATGCATTTTTTAACTGATTCGTTAATTTGAACTGATGCATTTTTTAGTTAATGACTTAAACCAATGATAACAACTTATCAAAATTCGGACAGGTGTGAGGTGTGTTATATTAATGACCTATGATAATTTTTACGAATACCCATATACATAAGGGTCATATACTTTGTAATCAGTTTTTAGTGGCAACATTCTTGCCCGTCAGTTTAGAATACTAAAGGTCATATACTTTGTTTTTTACTCACAAGAAAAAAAAAACCAAAAATGTATTATTACTCAAATACTTACCAAAAAAAAAACGAAAAAATAAATTACTGTTATTATTTCTAAATTCTATTCATTAATAGATAATGGCCATTTACTGTTTCCAGCCAAGTGGGGTGTTGTCTTTTCATTTTTTAATTTAGAATCTCTTTTCTTCATTTGATAACTCATAAGATTGTCTTTTCATATTCCCACGGCCAACATTCCACTGAATTGTGGTTTCATGTTTCAGTTCTTGCAACAAGGAGCGAAGTAATCAAACTTGACGCAAAACGTACGTTGTGAGGCATCTCATAAGTAGGTATATATCATTTGAACGAAGTCATGAGTAACGAGGAATCAGAATTCGAAACTCCTTTGAGGAAAAGAAAAAACAGAGGTCGCATTGAATCATCTCGGTTGTCTGGTAATGACGATATATGTTCTTGCAGTTGATAGTAAATTATCATTTTCATATCTAATTCGTTTTACGCATTACTTTGTAGAAAATCTTCTAGGGTTTTCTCCCTCACCCGTTGGTAGGTTATTTTAATTCGTCATTTATATTATTTATCGTTAATGGATTTTATATGTTCATATCAACACATTCGTGAATTTTGTTATTGTTGATTTTTAAAAATGTAGCATTTTTTAGGTGAGCAATATACGGAATCAGATGAGCTGCAACAAAAAATGGCTACGTAATATCACAAACGGTCTGTTCCATTTTTTGTTTTGTGAACAATTTTTTTAACGTTAATATATAATTGTAATTGGAAGTCTGATTTATTTATTCTTTGTTTTTTGAACATAAGCTCCTTCGCATCATATGACACACGGTTGTGATTATGATAAAATCGTATCTAATTCCTCCATTCCAAACATTATTGAATCGTTTCCTTTTAATGGTATGTACAGAAGCAATCCTCGATAAACTTCGATTAATTGTGTTCTTATGTAATGGACTTCGTAATTTTTTCTGTAGAAAATCTTTCTCATTGCCAGGTAAAATTATTGTTTGGGTTATCTCATTTCTCAATGATTAATAATCCTTGATTTCTTAACTTTTAAGTCTGGTTTGTTATGACTTTTTTTTTTATCTTTTTTAAACATACAGCCTTTCTCAAATGACCAGTATGTAACTCTCTTCCTCCTGTTCAAAGTTTTCATTCTGTTTCAAAAAAATGAACTTGAATGTCTGATTTTTTTGTACCGTAGTTTCTTTTATAAATAGAATTTCTTATTCGAATTGTTGTACAACAACAGATAAGTTTTATTATTATTTTAGTACTCCCCTGCGAACTGTAATCCCTTCTCTCATTCAACCGCTAACTTTAAATTACTATCCTCAAGAAACTTGGCATTATTATGATAGCATCTAATTTACATTATCTGTATTGTGTAGAAAATCTATCTCCATTGACTCCCTCATCTGTTGGCAGGTAATTGACGTGTGTTGTTTGATCATTTAAATTTCACGTACATTACGTTTTTTCTAACTGGCTCTGTCGAATATTTCCTCCTCAATTGCTAAAGATTGTCTTCCTTCTCATCCCACACAATGTAATGTTTTATATAAAATACGCATTTCCCTGAAATATATAAGGTAATATTTCATGTGAAATGAGATTTAAAAATTAGTGGTTGCCATTTTGATTTTTTTTTTATTTCTTATATAGCAAAAATGCTAGATTAAGGCGGAAAGGTATAATGGTTCAAAAGAAGACTTCTAAGCAGTTTGTAAAGATAAACGGTATAACAAAGATGCTTGACTTAACAGGTAATTCGTCTTCGAGTGATTTTAACTACAACCATGTATTATAAGAGGATAATATATGAAATGTGTTAACTATTTTTTGACGTACCATTCATTCGACTGTATAATTCATTCCGCATTGAAATTTTTCATATAGGAATTGATGTGAACGATGAGAATTCAGTGCGTTCAACCGTTACTGCGTTATGTGATGAGAACTATATATCACGGTATGATTATACAAAAAATTATATTTTTTGGGAACACTGTATTGTAATTCATTATTATTACATGCCTCCTTATTATATTTTTTGGGAACACTATATTGTGATTCAATATTATTACATGCGCCTCCTTCATCGACGTCGTATAAATGCATTAACGTGGTCTCCATTTTTTGTATACTTGACAATATAGTTCCCCAGATTATTACGGTACAAGTAGGACTTCAGCTGAATTTGATCAACGAAGTGAGTTAAAACAACTATCACTGTTTGTATTGTATTTTTCAAATACACTCACAAATACATTTGTTGATTTGAAACAATTAAATTATAAACATGCATGACACCACATTTTTTTATTTGTTCAAACTATATCACATTTTTTTGTCATGAATGAATTATTTTGACCCAATTTTTTTTTATATTTTATTATTTTCATTTTTCTATTTTTATTACAGATTAAAATTCTGAATAATAAATAGTAGAAACCACGCAAAAAAAAAATTTACATATCATCTTCGAGAACAGTTGTTTCCTACTGATAGTCAAAATGGTGCACATTTTCTTAATTTAATATATGAAACTATTTTTCTTAATTTAATATATGAAACTGTCTTTTGTTATTTTCGTTACCTTTTCTTTTTTGTTGCAGATACTGATATCAATGTATCCAATGTGTCAAACATTACCTGTATCACTGAAGGTCTTTCCATCAATTTTATATTTTCAAATATTTAATTACAAATGGAAATTGTCCACACGAAATGTACATAATCACTGCGAGATCATTTTTTTATCCAGATCACCTTCGAGAACAATTGTCTGCTGCTGATGGTGCAAATTAGCTAAATTGAATATATGAAAAAAAAATGAATTTTAGTTGGGTTGTCTTTTCTGTTATATTCATTAATTTTTTCTTTGTGTTATAGATATGTATATGAATGATTCTCATATGCCAAATATTATTTCTATCAGTGAAGGTCTTTGTATTAATTTATATTTTCTATTTTTTTTGTTACAAATAACATTGGATGTCTCACAATCAAGCTGCATATTTGTATATGTTTAGATTATTGGGATGCTGGGCATCCTACTTTTGTTTGTGGGCATTGTGGAGCACAAATGTGGTATGAAGAGAGAAATCAGAAGGACCATAAACCAAGTACACCACAATTTAGTTTGTGTTGCATCAGTGGAAAAGTCAAACTTCCTTTGTTAAAAGCTGCTCCAAACACGTTGCTTAAATTGCATGTTAATTCCAATATGAAGAGCCGTCATTTTTTGCGAAATATCAAAGCGTACAATATGACTTTTTCCTTTACCTCATTCGGACCAAAAGTTGATGGATCGGTAAATCAAAGGTCTGGCCCATACTGTTTCAGAGTTGGGGGGTGAGTTCATCATTTAATGGGCAGTCTTCTACCGGCTGATAGTCAGACTCCAAAATTTGCTCAACTTTATATATACGATACTGAGCATGAAGTGGACAACAGACTGGGTTGTCTAAGGCATATTCCTTTTTCTAACCAATTCTCATTGTTCATTTATGGTGTATACTTTTATGTTTCTTTCATATTAGTGAATGATTTATTTTGTAATTATATTTGCAGTTCCACCGGTTCTGAAGATATGCTTGATCCCGAAATTATCCTATCATTGAAGGAGATGTTGGATAAGCACAATAGTATCACTCATTCTTTCTGGTACGCTAAGACCGTTATAAAGATGACTTTAATGGTGTGAAGTTGAGGCTTATTCGAAAGCGCGGGAGTGATGGAAGAGTTTATAATCTTCCGACAGCATTCAAAGTGGCTGCTTTGATTGTTGGAGATATAGACAATGTTGTGTGTGATAGAAATATTATTATTGAGACCCAAGATAGAGTATTGCAGCGCATAGATGTCAAACATCCATTATATCTTGGTTTGTAATATCCATTGTTATTTCCTTACGGTGAAGCCGGTTATCGCGATGATGTCTAGCGTACTGTTGTGTCCAGCGGTAGGACAAATGCAAGAGCCGTTATCAGCATGAAGGAATTCTTTTCTTTTCGACTTCAGATGCGATCAAGAGAGTCAGAAATACTTCATCGATCAAGGAAACTTTTCCAACAATTCTTGGTTGATGCGTACACTATGATTGAGTTTGAATGACTTAATTTCATTCGATATAACCAGAGTCATCTCAGAGCTAAGTTGAACAAAAATATAAAACATTCATTCGATAGAGGTGAAGACGCAGCGGTAACTACTGGAAAGTGTGTTATTATACCTTCTTCGTTCACAGGCGGACCTAGATATATAGCTGAAAATTGTAAAGATGCTTTTTCCATTTGCTGTTGGACAGGATATCCTCATCTTTTTATAAAAATTACCTACAATCCTAAGTGGCCGAAAATTACGCGATTTGTTAGGGCCAGACAGCTGATCCCTGAAGATCGGCCTGATATTCCATGCAGAGTATTCAAGTTCAAATTGGACCAATTGCTACATGATTTAAGAAAAGAAAATATTCTTGGCAGAGTTATTGCATGTAAGTATATGCTAAACTTGATGTTCTTTTTCGTAACTTAACTCGAGTTGTTAGGCAATTTTTTATGTCATGCAAGAAATCTGTCTATGACGTTATTTTCTTATAATTGATTCTGTTATTTTCTTTCAATGTAACAGATGTTTGTACAATCGAATTCCAAAAGCGCAGACTACCTCATGCTCATATCCTACTATTCTTGTACTCTTCAAGCAAGCCTGAGAATGCTGTTGATATTGATAAATTGATTTCAGTGGAGATTCCCGACAAGAATTCGAATCCTTCGTTGTTTCTAGCTGTAACGAGTTACATGATACATGGTCCATGTGGTCCTGAAAATTACAAATCTCCTTGCATGAAGTATTGACGGTGTTCAAAAAAATTTCCGAAAAACTTCTGCTCATGTACTCTTCATTGACGACGATGGATTCCCTCATTATAAGAGAAGGAATGATTGGAGAGTTGTGAACAAAAATGGTGTTGAACTTGATAATCATTATGTTGTGCCCTATAATGCGCACCTTCTTTTAAAGTATCAGGCTTATATCAACGTTGAGTATACTTGCCAGAGAAGTGCCGTTAAATATCTTTTTAAATACATTCACAAAGGGAATGATAGAGTGACAACTGCCACACATCATTCGGAAGATGAAATAAAAATGTTTTATGACTGCATGTACTCAAAATTATATCCACTGTGTTTTGCTGTACCACAAAATCGGCATAACTTTTTTGAGGATTTTTCCACTTTATTGTTTTAATTATTGATTTATGATAGGTATGTCTCCGCATGCGAAGCTGCTTGGAGAATTTTTAAATTTGACATTCATTCGAGATATCCCCCTGTTCAGAGATTGTCATTTCACCTGGCTAATGAAAAGAACATTATTCTCAGTGATTATGCTTCGCTATCTGATGTAAAGACAAGGGCGGAGTTTAGACTATCAATTTTTGAGTCTTGGATGGATGCAAATAAAAACTATCCACAAGGTAGGCATCTAACTTATGCAGAGTACCCGACTGAATTTGTTTATAAAGAAAAAATGCATGAGTGGAATCCGAGAAAAATGGGATTTTCAATTGGAAGAATAAATCATTCTTCTGTCAATAATGGAGATTATTCCTATCTTCGCATGTTGCTTAATTTTCAAAGGGGGTGTACGAGTTATGAAGATCTTCGAACAATCAATGGCGTGCTTTTTCCTACATTTAAGGATGCCTGCTACTCATTAGGACTTCTGGATGATGACAATGAGTACATTGATGCAATTAAGGAGGCAAATTCTTGGGGGATCTGTTGCTTATCTTAGATGACTGTTTGCTCTATTGTTATTTGTCAACTCAATGAACAATCCTGAAAAAGTTTGGGAAGAGTGTTGGAAATTTTTATCCGATGACGTTGTTTATCAGCATAGGAAAAGAATAGGCCGACAAGGTACATGTGATGATTATATTTCATGCATCTATTAATATACAAACAAACAAGATATATATATATATATATATATATATATATATATATATATATATATATATTTCATGCGTTTTTTTTTATTTTTTAACCGAATTAAGCATATGTTGCTGTAGTATTTATTTCACTTTTCTTCTTTCCTTTATATCTCTCTCTTTGTTAATATTTACTTTTTTTTTCCTTTGTATTTTATGGTTTTTCAGATGCGCTTCTTACGCAAGAGACTATAAAAAACATAACACTTTCTGAAATTGATAAGGTACTGCAAAGCAATGGGAAATGCCTATATGATTACCCGTCAATGCCTCACATCACCTGTGAATCTTTGCTTAATATGCAGAATCGATCCGTGGTTGATGAATTAATGTGTGACAAATTTTCTTTGGAAGAAGAGCATAAAAGACTGATGAATTCCCTTACTGATGAGCAGAGAGTTGTTTATGACAAAATCATTTCGGCAGTTAGAGCAGGTAAAACATTTATTTGGAATACTCTTTCGGCATCTGTTAGATCAAAAGCTAAAATCGTACTTAATGTTGCTTATAGCAGAATTGCTTCCCTTCTGCTTCCTGGAAGACGAACAACACATTTTAGATTTCGAATTCCTATTCAAATCAATGAAGATTCAACGTGTAATATAAAGCCAAATTCCAGTATAGCTTAGTTGCTATCAAAAACAAAGTTAATCATTTGGGATGAAGCATCAATGGTGCATAGATTTTGCCTATGTAGCACCGATACCGACACGGAACACGTGACACGATACGACACGACACTGCGACACGTTAATTCTAAAAAATGTTAGATTTCGACACGTTATGACACGTTTTGATATTAAATAATATTTTTAATTTATGTAATTTATATTATATTTAATATTCAATAATTTAACAAAAAATGAATCTAAACTTATAATATAAATTACATAAATTAAAAATATTATTTAATTTAACAAAAAATGAATCTAAACTTATAATATTCATAAATTTTGCAAAGAAACATAAGATGTCTCAAATATTTATATTAAACTCAATAAAATAGTAATCGTAATCTAACGAATCTAATAGTTTGAACTAAAAACTCCATGCAACGCAACCTTTAAACCTTTTTTGAATTTCCATAATGCGTGTTAGAGTGTCGGGGAGTGTCGGAGTGTCCGAGAGTGTCGGGAAGTGTCGGACACGACACGTCATGATTTTTGAAGTGTCGGTGCTTCATAGGATTTTGCTTTGAGGCTCTGGATAGAACACTTAGAGATGTTCTTCGATTTCTGATCCAAGGTGTGTTGATATGTCGTTTGGTGGAAAAGTTGTTGTTCTAGGAGGTGACTTTGAGATATCTTAGCTAAAGTCGTGGGTGGACCTATAAGAGTATAGCTCGCACTGAACAGACCCAAAAAGAGACTCTATGAGGAAATCTCACAGATAGTGTCATTAGAGTAATCTCTTTATGTTTGAGTATGTCTTTCCTTAGACCAGAAGTTATTACCTAGATTGTGTTCTTGAAGGCATGTTTTGATTGTATGCCTCGTCTGCCTGAAACATGGAAACTCATAGGTATACTGTTAGGCGTGTCCTTAAAGAGCACAAGGCTAGGGTAATAAGCTGAAGGAATTCGTCAAATCTCTGTAAGAGATTAGGTTATCTGTAAACCAGAGTAATCGGGATGACATTTACAGGGACTCGGGAATCTATGCATAGTAAAAGAGATCATGAGATGATCTGCTTTTAGAGTCAGTAAATTGAAGATTCTCTATTTCGAATAAAGCTTACCCTAAACCGCAGGGGTTGATACATTTCCTTACCCTAGGTTATTGGGAAGATAACCGAGACGAAGGAAAATACATACGGTAACCAAATATGTGCAATAGGATGATCAAGTCATTAATCTGACTAGTTCTGGGGCAACAAAGCATTGCTAGTGCTCTATGTTGTCATTAATTGGGTTGTGGGCTTGTTGGGCACAAGCCCAGTTATGTCTAAGTTGGACCTAATGGGTCACACACTAACACCTTGTAGTCATGATGAACTAGCTTTAAAGGTATTGGGCCTAATAATGGTTGTTAGCCCAAGAAGCTGTTAGGAAGCCCACCTAAATGGGTGGAGGGTGCATGGAGCTTAGTAATGGGCTTGGATAGTCCAAACCATTACTAATTAATCTAATTAGTTAAATTAATAATCAAACATTTGAATTTTGAATTTTGAATTTGAAATTTGAAATTTGAATTTTGAATTTGGAATTTGAATTTTGAAATTCGAATTTTAATTTGAAATTTGAAATTTAAAATTTGAATTTTGAAATTTGAATTTGGAATTTGAATTTTGAAATTTGGATTTGGAATTTGAATTTGGAAATTCGAATTTTGAATTTGAAATTTGAAATTTTGAATTTTGAATTGGAATATTTGAACATTTGAATTCAAGTGTTTGAATTCGAATTTGAATTGGCTATGAAAAGTTGTTTCATAACAAAAGGATAAGATAAGATCTTATTGTAACAAATTCCTTGGATCAAGAAGAAATATTTGGAGCATACTTTGGGGTTGTTTGGGGCACACACTTAGTTGATAAGAATGTCATCTTGTCACTTAAAACAAAGCTCCAATCAGATTTGGTAGTTGAGAGAATAAGTGGGTGAGTTGGTTCAAATTTTGAATGCAACTACTCAACATATTTGGACCCCTTTTAGGGCTGAATTATGCGCATGAAATACATACTATGTGATAGTTTATGAATCTAATTTTGAATTGTTTTGAACTTAGTTTCATGAGGATAAGATTGGAGGTTGTTGGCAAGATTTGTTGTGCAACAACTCCACCTTATCATCCCTTACTCATGCGCCACTTTAAAATGGTTTTGAAAGGATAATTTTCATTTAATTATCATTCTCTCTTCAACCAAGTGTGCGCATAATAAGACTAGTTCCTCTCCTTAGGGTTTTGAGAAAAACCTAGCCTACACTCCTTCATCTCATGCACCATTCTGTAGGGTAGTTCACTACACCTTTCCAAAGAGAATACCTAGCCTCCACCTTCACCACTTGTGCGCATAGCAAGCCTCATTGTGGTGATCATTTGGTAGCTTTCAAGAAGGCGTTCTTGCATCATAGATGAACGGTGGTGTGGATCACCATTAGAGGGTTTGAACCCTTCAGACCTGACAACTGATCTCCCTGACTGATCAGGCCAAAAACAAGGTAACATCATGATGTCCTAAAGCATGAATCCATGTGTGCATGTATGTTTCCGCAGTAAAAATTTTATTTTTACACCTTACATGCATCGGCCATCAAAGGCCAGTTTACTTTCAAGTGGTATCAGAGCCCGGTTGCTTTACCATCGGCGGGTGATGGTACCTTGTTTGTGAAAAGAGTTTTTCACGGTCAAAATCTTTAAAGGGTTAAAGTTTAAATTCTGCATATGGATTTTGAATCACAAATCCTTTAAGGTGTTAAAGTTTTTGTTTTTATGAACATGTAAATTTGATTCTGTGTTCATAAAATATTATGCATCATGGTTTAGTTTCTTTTTCTTTATGAAAGTCTTAAAAAGAACACCCTTTTTGAAAGGGTAGATTCGGCCATGGAGGGTACTAAAAGTACCTTGAATGTTTTCTTATTTTTCTCCATGAATTGTGTCATGTTTATATGCATGAAATTTTGTGACGAAATTTATCATATAGTCTACTATATGGTTCGGCCATAAAGGGGTTTGTGGCTACATGTATGGTTTAATTTTGTTTTCTTTAAGAAAGAATTAACAAAATTTGAATTAAAATTGTTTTTAAATTCGGCCAACTAGAGAAATTTAAGAATATGAATCTTGATATTATTTTGATGTTTAAATGTTAAATGTCAAAATATATGTGAAAATATTATGTGATAATATAATATTTGTGTTTGCAAGTTTTGAACGTTTCAGGTACAAACAGGAAGGGGATGGTCATGGTGCCCGGATTTAAAATTTTTTGAATTTTAAATTAATGTGTAATTGCGCCTTTTAATTTACAAGTGTATTTGTAATTTAATTTTTGTAATTTCATCCCTCCAAAGATGTTTTGGAGTTTCTTTAATTATGTGTAATTAGAGAATTAGGCTAGTGGCGTATAGACGACAAGCGGTCGTTGCTTAAAGAAGCAAAATGGACAAAAAACGCTAGCATCATGACTATTTCAATATAAATTGTTTATATGCATGTATGATTAGAATGTCTAGTATGCATGAATTGGGCAAACCGTGTTTTTGTATGGTTATTATGTTTGTCCAATAGTGACTAGTGTAAACCGATAGATGTTTGATATAGGTTACGACTAGCATGATAACTTACAACATGCGTTTGATGAGACCTAATTAACCCTAAAATAAAAGGAACCCTTAAAAGGAATAAATAATTAAGCGTATGATTACCTCCCGCCACCAATGCTACTCAAACCTCTTCTACATAGTGGTGCTCCATTGAAAATGGATAAAAAAAGGGGGGGTTGGGACCCACTGTTTCGTTGAGCTAGAATAGTGTTTGAAGTGTAAGACACTTAGGGTGCTGGTTTAATGCTTAACTAAGACATAAGTTGTAGGCACAACCGGGCTTATGTGCTTAGGGTAATGATGCTAGGTTGATTGCATGAGATGCACTACTAAGTGACAAAGAGTTGTCAACGTAATGTTAAGAGAGGGTATGAGATACTGTTGATAAAGATCAACCCATTATTTAAATTAATCTTGTGGTCTCATTCGGAGATTAAAATAAATAATCGCACTCTTAATCCCACTAAGGTAAAATCTAAAAGTAGATTAACCCTAAGTCAAATAGTAAGGGTCATTGACTTAGATAAAATAGTGGGAGGGGCAAATTATTTAAAGTCTTTAATAATTTGCTTTTAACTACATAACCGTATATTAACTGAAATCATATTTACATCTTTTTCAGCTTTTAGTATGACTAATCAACTGTCATTGCATTCAATTCTTGATACGAATGAACTCACCGGTTCAAATTTTAGGATTGGTATCGGAACTTAAGAATTGTTCTTAAGACCGAAAAGATAGCTTATGTCCTTGACACTGCTTTGCCTATTGCGCCTAAGGAAGGGGAAGATGGGTTCACGGAATTTGATTTCAAAACCCACAAGCAACACATGGATGATAATGTGTTGGCTTGTTTCATCATGCTGGCATCCATGTCGCCTGAACTGCGTAAACAGCACGAGCATATGGATGCCCCCTCTATTATCATGCATCTCAAGGAGAGGTATGAGACCTTTAGGGAATTATTCCTGTGCAAGATGACTGAAGGCATGTGTTTTAACCGCCATGTACTGAAGATGATGGCACTCATTGAGAAGCTAGAGGGTCTAGGGTTCACAATGGATGCTGAATTAATTAATGACTTAGTTCTATCATCACTTCCTCCTTCTTTCAGTGAATTCATAATGGATTACAACATGCATGGGATGCTTGTGAGCTTCCCAAAGTTGTTAAGGATGTTAATGACTACTGAAATGTCTATCAAGAAGGATGAGACACAAGCTCTTATGATTGGTGGGCCTGAAAGGGCCATGGGTAAGGGCAAGGAGCCTGCAAAAGGCAACTCCCTTAAGCCCAAAGGAAAACCCAATAAGAAAAAGTGCAAAAAGAAAGGTAAGGGAGCACCCAAGGACAAAAGCGGTGTTGTGTGCTTCCATTGTGGCAAATATGGCCATTGGAAAAGGAATTGTCCAGACTACCTGAAGAGTGTGAAGGAGCATGGTGATGCTTCAACATCAGGTATTCACATGATTGAGATAAATTGTTCTTATGCTAATCCGACTTCATAAGGTATTGGATACCGGTTATGGTTCTTATAATCTGCAATGTGTTGCGGGTGCTTAGAAGCCTAGAAGATTGGAGAAGAACGAGGTGGACCCCGCGCAGGTGATGAAGCAAGAGTTGCTGCTTATACTGGTGGAGATACCGACCTCATTAGCCTACGGGCACCTTATTGCATTTGAATAATTGTCTTTATGTTCCCGGCATTTCTAGAAATATTATTTCTTGTTTAGAACAAGATGGTTTTGCTTTAACTATTAAGGATGGTGCATTTTCTATCATTTTGAATGATATTGTTTTGGTACGCTTCTTTAATTAATGGCTTGTATGTTTTGGAAATGGGAACTAAAGTGCTTAATGTAGATGTGAAATGACCTATGATAGATAATCAATCCTATCTTTGGCACTATAGACTAGGGCACATAAATGAAACAAGGTTGTCTAGGATGCATAGCGATGGATACCTGGACTCCAAGGATTTGGAATCCTGTGGACAGTATGAGTCTTGTCTAGCTGGGAAAATGATTCGTTAAAAGCCCAAAGGGTTGAGATTCATAGGGCTAGTGAGTTATTAGAACTCATTCACTATGATTTATGTGGCCCAATGTATATTGAGGCTAGAGGGGGAAACTCCTATTTCATTTACTGATGAAGTAGAGAAACAACGTGGCAAGATGGTTAAGTCATTGCGATCAGATCGTGATGGTGAAAATCTGAGCCATGAGTTTCAGGATTATCAGAGAGAAAATGGAATTCTCTCGCAGTTTACTGCACTTAACACACCACACCAAAACGATGTCAGGAGAAACAGGACTGTGTTAGACATGGTTAGGTCTATGATGAGTGAGACTCAACTTCCAAAATCGTTTTGGGGATATGCCTTAGACACAGCGGCATACCTTCTAAATAGGGTACCGTCTAAATCTGTTCAGACCACACCATATGAGATATGGAGTGGTAAGAGACCCAACCTGAGTTACCTCAGGGTATGGGGATTGCCAGCTTATGTCAAAGCGTTGACATCAGACAAGCTTAGTGCTAAGAGTACTAAATGTCTATTTGTGGGGTATCCTAAAGGTACTAAGGGATACTACTTCTACTCCATGGAAGAACACAAAGTGTTTGTGTCAAAGAATGCTGAGTTCCTTGAGAAGGATTTGATCTCTCAAGGAGGCAGTGGGAGTAAGATTGATCTTGAAGAAGTGCAAGATCCACAAGAACAGATTGAGGAACCCGAGTCTGCTCCGCAGGCGACGTTCTCCAATGGAGAAGTAAACACACAACTCCGTAGATCTACGAGGGTCATCCATCCACCTGAGAGGTACGAGTTTGTGATTGAGAATCAGCAAACTGTTGAGGATGATGAACCAAGTAACTACGAGGAGGCGGTCAAAGATGTTGACTCCTCTAGATGGCTTGAAGCCATGAAATCTGAAATGGATTCGATGTATCAGAACAAGGTATGGACCTTGGTTCCTAAACCGCAAGGAATAGTTCCTATCGGTAATAAATGGGTCTTTAAAAGAAAGACAGATGCAGATGGCAACGTTCAGACCTACAAAGCTAGGTTGGTGGCGAAAAGGTATCGTCAAAGACAAGGAGTTGACTATGATGAAACTTTTTCACCAGTTGCCATGATCAAATCTATTAGGATCATGCTTGCAATAGCAGCATACCACGACTATGAAATTTGGCAAATGGATGTCAAGACCGCCTTTTTGAATGGGTTCTTAAAGGAGGAAGTGTACATGACACAACCTGGAGGCTTTGAAATCAAAGATTAAGAGCATATGGTATGCAAACTACAAAGGTCAATATATGGGCTAAAGCAAGCATCAAGGAGTTGGAATATACGTTTTGATGAAGTCGTTAAGAGTAACGGTTTTATCAAGAACGAGGATGAACCTTGTGTTTACAGAAAGGTTAGTGGGAGTAATGTCGTCTTCCTAGTGCTTTATGTAGATGACATATTGCTAATAGGAAATGACATCCCCACATTAAAAATAACGAAAGAGTGGCTTTCAGAAAACTTCACCATGAAGGATTTGGGAGAGGCAGCCTTTATACTTGGTATAAAGATCTATAGAGATAGATCCAAGAGGCTGCTGGGCTTATCTCAATCCACGTACGTTGACAAGATGCTAAAGAGGTTTAGCATGGAAGGGTCGAAAAGGGGTTTTCTTCCTGTCAGTCATGGGGTACACCTATCAAGGGCTATGTGTCCTAAGTCACAGCTTGATAAGGATCGCATGAGTGGAATTCCATACGCTTCGGCTATTGGATCCATCATGTATGCCATGATATGTACGAGACCAGATGTCTCATATACTTTAAGCATTACGAGTAGATACCAGTCAAACCCTGGACAGCAGTCAAAACCATCCTTAAATACTTAAGAAGAACTAAGGATGCGTTTCTGGTCTATGGTGGGGTTAATGAGCTAACAGTGAAAGGGTTCACTGAAGCCAGCTTTCGAAGTGACAAAGATGACTGTAAGTCACAATCAGTGTTCGTACTCACCTTAAATCGTGGGGTAGTATATTGGAAGAGTTCCAAGCAGGATACTAAAGCAGATTTAATGACAGAAGCTGAATACATAGTTGCTTCAGAAGCGGCTTAGGAGGCCGTGTGGATCAAGGAAGTTCATTTCTAAACTAAGGGTGGTTCCAAGCGTGGATGTGCCCATACAGTTGCTTTGCGACAACACTGGAGCCATTACGCAGTCAATGGAACCTAGGTCTCATCAAAGATCTAAACACGTGCTCCGCAGATATCACTTGATTAGAGTAATCAATGATAGGATGGATGTAAAAATGGATTATATTCCCACAGTTAAAACTTGGCCGATTCTCTGACAAAGGCTATTTCTCAGAGAAAACATGATAGTGATTATGTGGCTTTAGGTATACGACTTAGGTCTGATTGGCTCTAGGCCAAGTGGGAGCTTGTTAGTATATGGGTGTCCTAGATGTAGAACTTTGTTTGTCGTAAATAAATGAAAGCACTATTTATTCGGTTTCATATTGTGTCTCAATATTATTGTTAATATTATATGAACGAACTGGATAAATCCCTTGGAATAGAACAGGTATCTCTTGAGTATCTGTGATGAGATCACGATCATGAGGATTCAAGGATATCGCATATCTATTCCTAATTATGTTCCTAGTCTAGAGACACTGAGTATGGGGATCAGTGATCTCGGGTAAGACTAATACGACTTATCTACTTGTATATGGATACAAGGTAAAGACCTCATGAGCTACAGATATAGAGATATCTTAGCTAAAGTCGTGGGTGGACCTATAAGAGTATAGCTCGCACTGAACAGACCCAAGAAGAGACTCTATGAGGAAATCTCACATATAGTGTCATTAGAGTAATCTCTTTATGTTTGGGTATGTCTTTCCTTAGACCAGAAGTTATTACCTAGACTGTGTTCTTGAAGGCATGTTTTGATTGTATGCCTAATCTGCCTGAAACATAGAGACTCATAGGTATACTGTTGGGCGTGTCCTTAAAGGGCACAGGGCTAGGGTAATAAGCTGAAGGAATTCGTCAAATCTCTGTGAGAGATTAGGTTATCTGTAAACCGGAGAAATCAGGATGACATTTACAGGGACTCGGGAATCTATGCATAGTAAAAGAGATCATGAGATGATCTGCCTTTAGAGTCAGTAAATTGAAGATTCCCTATTTCAAATAAAGCTTACCCTAAACCGCAGGGGTTGATATATTTCCTTACCCTAGGTTAATGGTAAGATAACCGAGACGAAGGGAAATTACTACGGTAACCAAATATGTGCAATAGGATGATCAAGTTATTAATCTGACTAGTTCTGGGGCAACAAAGCATTGCCAGTGCTCTGTGTTGTCATTAATTGGGTTGTGGGCTTGTTGGGCCCAAGCCCAGTTATGTCAGAAGCTAAGTTGGACCTAATGGGTCACACACTAACACCTTGTAGTCATGATAAACTAGCTTTAAAGGTATTGGGCCTAATAATGGTTGTTAGCCCAAGAAGCTGTTTGGAAGCCCACCTAAATGGGTGGAGGGTGCATGGAGCTTAGTAATGGGCTTGGATAGTCCAAACCATTACTAATTAATTTAATTAGTTAAATTAATAATCAAACATTTGAATTTCGAATTTTGCATTTGAATTTTGAATTTTGAAATTTGAATTTGGAATTTGAATTTTGAAATTCGAATTTTGAATTTGAAATTTGAAATTTGAATTTTGAAATTTGGAATTTGAATTTTGAAATTCGAATTTTGAATTTGAAATTTGAAATTTTGAATTTGAATGTTTGAACATTTGAATTCAAGTGTTTAAATTCGAATTTGAATTGGCTATGAAAAGTTGTTTCATAACAAAAGGATAAGATAAGATCTTATTGGAACAAATTCCTTGGATCAAGAAGAAATCTTTGGAGCATACTTTGGGGCTGTTTGGGGCGCACACTTAGGTGATACGAATGTCATCTTGTCACTTAAAACAAAGCTCCAATCAGATTTGGTAGTTGAGAGAATAAGTGGGTGAGTTGGTTCAAATTTTAAATGCAATTACTCAACATATTTGGACCCCTTTTAGGGCTGAATTATGCGCATGAAATAAATACTATATGATAGTTTATGAATCTAATTTTGAATTGTTTTGAACTTAGTTTCATGACGATAAGATTGGAGGTTGTTGGCAAGATTTGTTTTGCAACAACTCCACCTTATCCTCCCTTATTCATGCGCCACTTTAAAATGGTTTTCAAAGGATGATTTTCATTTAATTATCATTCTCTCTTCAACCAAGTGTGCGCATAACAAGACTAGTTCCTTAGGGTTTTGAGAAAAACCTAGCCTACACTCCTTCATCTCATGCACCATTCTGTAGGGTAGTTCACTACACCTTTCCAAACAGAATACCTAGCATCCACCTTCACCACTTGTGCGCATAGCAAGCCTCATTGTGGTGATCATCTGGTGGCTTTCAAGAAGGAGTTCTTGCATCATAGACGAATGGTGGTGTGGATCACCATTAGAGGGTTTGAACCCTTCAGACCTGACAACTGATCTCCCTGACTGATCAGGCCAAAAACAAGGTAACATCATGCTGTCCTAAAGCATGAATCCATGTGTGCATGTATGTTTCCGCAGTAAAAATTTTGTTTTTACACCTTACATGCATCGGCCATCAAAGGCCAGTTTACTTTCACTAAGAACATGCGTCTTAATTCTGGAAGTAGCACTCACAATTTAAAGGAAATAAAAGAACTTTCTGAGTGGCTACTTAAAGTTGGGGATGGTGATCTTGGAGATGATGTTGACGGAGAATATATTATAACAATTCCAGATGAATTGTTGATCAGAGAATCAGAAGATCCACTTTTAGATATGGTTAATTTTGTTTACCCGAATCTCTTGGATAATATTTTAGATCGGACGTTCTTTAAAGAACGTGCTATTCTAACTCCAAAATTGTACGATGTTGCTATGTTAAACGAGCACCTAGTGTCTATGATTCCTAATGAAGAAAGGACATTTTTGAGTTCGGATAAAATTCTGAAGTAAGATGTGACTTCCTCCGTTGAGGATGATGAATTCACACCTGAGATCTTAAATACATTATCATGTTCAGGGATTCCTGATCATAAATTAACCTTGAAGGTTAAAGTTCCAGTAATGCTATTAAGAAATGTTGATCAGTCGAGAGGTTTCTGCAATGGCACAAGATTGCTTATTATAAAATTGGGGAATCATGTAGTTGAGGCAATTGTTCTTACAGGAAGCAATATATGAGAAACTGTGTTAATCCCTAGAATGACGATAAGCCCATCAAGTCATCCATTTCCTATAAATTTCCAAAGAAGACAATTCCCCCTGATTATTTCGTTTGCCATGACTATCAATAAGAGTCAAGGACAATCACTTTCTCATGTTGCAATTTATCTCCCTAAGCCTGTCTTCACTCATGGGCAATTATATGTGGCACTGTCTAGAGTAAAAAGCAAGCATGGATTGAAGATATTGATACTTGATGAAAATGGTTGTGTTACAAATAGTACCCTTAATATAGTTTACAAGGAAGTACTTCAAGGATTACTGTAGTATATTTGGTTCTGTCTACAAGGAGATAACATCGTTGTTTGGTACAGGTAAAGACAAAAAAAAAAACAAATTGTAAGAGAGACCTTTTTTACTTACCTTCGTTGCCATTTGGTTTGACATTCGGTCCTTTTTAACTGCTCGTATTTCATGCACAATAGGTATATCGTTGTTTGGCATCTTTCTTATTACCTTCATGTCAAGCACAACATTTAAATATTTTTTGTTAACATGTTGCATTATTATATTTATTATGCTTGACTCTATTACAGACTTGTCATACAAAAACGCTATTATATGTTCTGATCATATCTGGGAAATACTGAAAGAAGCTGAGTCAAACTTTGTTATTTTTGAATGACCACATGACAAGGTAAAATGCAGCAATATACTTGCACGTGTTGCGTTAATTTTGATGTGTTTTTACATTCTCTCTTCTCCACTTTCTTTTTCTTCTTAATTTTATAAAACAGAGAAAATGACAAAACACACCAAAACGACGTTGTTTCATCAAAAATGACACAAAATTGTGTCATTTAAAATGATAAATAGTTTATATATATATATATATATATATATATATATATATATATATATATATTAAACTTATCATTTTTTAACTCATTCAAATCAATGAATAATTGCTTTATCCAAAACTACCCTTTCAACAATAAACTGCGGATAAGCCCGGTTATGCCAGTTCTTTGGTAGCTTTAATGAATATCCTGTTTTTTAATCTTTTTATAGTTTCCCATATATATATATATATATATTAAACTTATCATTTTTTAACTCATTCAAATCAATGAATAATTGCTTCATCCAAAACTACCCTTTCAACAATAAACTGCGGATAAGCCCGGTTATGCCAGTTCTTTGGTAGCTTTAATGAATATCCTGTTTTTTAATCTTTTTGTTGAGTCTAGGCGTTATATGCAATTTGAACTGGTTTCCATAACATGATATGCAAGATTCTTGCATGTCTATATATATGACATTAAAGTGATTTAACGATAAACAATAACCAAAGAAAAATGCAGATAACCATCATCAATATATTACATATAATATTAAAGACAAATCAGGAACCTAGATACTTTTCTTTAAGGCTTCAACAGCTACTAAATAACCAATAAACTTGTGTTAGAACTCTGATTCTGAAAATGGATTCAACGCCTTTCTCGTGGACAGTAAATTTTGAGTGAAATAGCCTCTCAATATCAGCAACAACTACTTGTGGCAGCATCAGACTGGGGTGGCTTGTCCTTAAAAATGTTCTTTTTAACCCCCTTAGAGCCCTCGGCTAAGAGGCTAGGTGTGTCCAGAATCTGGGGGCACACACCAAAATTTAAAAAAATTATGGTCGTTTTCTATGATATTAACATGTTGATTATAACTCAAAAAATGCAATCCGTTTCCATGTATCAATTTTTCTTTACACGTCAACTTGTGTCTATTCCGTATCATGAGTAATAATTAGCTATTTACCTGCCAAATAACTACTTTCCCAAGATTGTACAGCATACTTTTTTCAATTAAACATTTCTGCCTTCCGCAATCATATATAAGAGGCATGTCAAGTGAAAGTATTGGGTTATTATGAGAGGTAAGAAGAGCAAATCATAACAATTGAAACTTACATGGATGACCAAGATACTAAAAAGAGAAAGTTGCATGATTTTAATAATGACCACTTATGCACGATTCAATAATCATGTTTGCTTCCCTTACTCTCATAGCACGCCAGTGCTCTCGCTTGAAAGTAGTATGGTTACATGCATAAGGAATGCATGCACCCAGTGTTATTAAAACCAGACCGACCCGGGAACCGGTAAACCGGTCATATAACGGTCCGGTTGAAGCAACGGACCGGCCATGCATCAGAACCGGTGTGACCCGGTCCGACCCGGCCGATTTTCATGAAAACCGGTGACCCGGCCTGGTCCCAAAAAAGAATTTCAAAAAAAAAAATATTTTGAAAAAAAATTATTTTTTAAAAAAATAAATAAAAAATCATAATAGACATATTTGAATATTTTTTTGCTTATTGACTTACATAAGTTATGTGTTAGAAATGTCATTTTTCTGAACCTAAAGCCTCGTATCACGATCATTATATTTTTGTTTGATCATTTATTGGATAATAATATGTGATTTATTATTTTTTATATTAAAATATTTGGAATTTTTGTCATTTTTTTTTCAGATATTTGATTATGTTTATAATTTTTTTAATATAAATTATAAAATTGCAAATAATTATCGGGTCATGCAGTTGAACCAGTGACCCAGTGACCTAGTAAGGCAATAACCCAGTGCCTCGACCGGGTCAATGACCGGGCAGGTTTTAATAAGATTGCATGCAGTACACCAATTATGGACCAAAGTTAAGTTAGGAAATAGGCATATATGTCACTCAACATACCTTCAAAACAAGCTCTTCAAAGCATTGTTGTACGTTAACTCGAGTTTTAGCACTGCATTCAATAAATAGGCAACCATATTCCCTGGCAAACTCTATTCCCTCTTTCTTTGTCACAACTCTATCACTCTCCTGAAAAGCAAATATTCTCCATCTGTATGTCAAGTCCTCTTATGGAACGCATTAATAAATATAGTAATAAACTCTAATATAATGCATAATTCTGAACACGAAATAAATGACACATGTAGCAGACTTGAGACATCGAAGACATGAAATTATTCTTATACTTGGGCCAGAATGGAAGAGGATTTTCTTGTACGAATGGCATCCAATAGAGGGGGACTCAATGTGATACAAGATTTACATTTACTTAAATACAAAGTAAAATCATTCAAAAAAACTTGCTTCCTTATCTTTATTTTCTTTTTTCTTTTTAAATTTAGAGGGTAGTAATCGTCCCAGATGAACTAGAAGATGAAATGGAAATAGAGGATATGTAATCAAGGCCAAGGAACCTAGAAAAACTAAAGGGAAAAGACAAAACAGACCAAAGACAAGTACATTAACCCAAAAAATCTCCCCAACCCCTTTGTACATCTATAATAGAAACCCCTCTGAAAGACCACACACTGACGGCCTGACAAGTGACACCCACATGGAAATCAGAAAAACTACATTCTATAACAGATGGGACAGCTGAAACTTTTGATTCAAAACTCAGGCATCATGCTCCATCCATAAACAACAAAACCCCACAAAAAGAGCACAGTGCCAGAGAATTTCTCCCTCCTTCATTCCACACCCTTTAAACTGAGCAGGCAGAAATTGGTCTGAAGATATCCAATAGTATTTTCTCTGAATCAAAGCTTCCTAAGAATTTCTCCAGAAGAAAGAGAATTTAAACTACCAACTAAATTGATTTTAAGCATGGATATCAAGCACAGATAGCCCGAAACGTATGTATAGATTCCGGTAATCAAACAAAAATTTGACATGATTGAAGAACGCACAGAAAGATGAAGGGAGAGTATATGATATTAAACTTCCTAAAAGTAGATACCTTATCCACTTTGTTTCCAACAAGCATCTTGATGCAGTCCTGATTTGTTGAATAAAGGTCTATCTCCTTTGCCCATACTTCAGAGAGGTTCGTAAATGTTTCTCGCCGAGTTACATCATAAACTGCATCAGTTTGAGGAGCTAAATTCAGTTAATTGAAAACTAAAATTTCAACAAAACATTTATTGGGGACTACGTTTCCCGATATCCAAAGACCATTCAACATAATGCAACAGATAGAGATATGCCCGCCATTTCCTGGTGAATTCAATCAACAACTTAGAACGGTAATTTTAGTTTGGTCACTGAATTGCCGCAGCTCAATTAAACAAAGAGAAATTCAGTTAACGAACCAAAGCATGAAATATGCAGGAAAGTATGATTTTCAGTATTTACTTGCCAATATCTTTATCAATGTCCAATGCATAGTTAAGTTTTCTCAAGCAACATGAATGATTTTCAACTCTCACAATGATATTGAAGTGGTATTCCAAGATTCAGCACGGATCAAGGAAAATGACTTAAAGTTGTATGAAGTGTATTAATTTGTAAGTAACCAAATAGTTTACATGCTCCACAAATGCTTGAGAGCATCAAGAAAAGATTATTTTCAAGATCCCCTCTTTACTTATCCTCTGCCATTACTGTCCCTTATTTCTGCAATGCTCTTTATAGCCACCATCAATCAGACCTATATGCCCATCATCATTGCATTGAAAAGATTAGCTTTATGGCAAGTATTTGGTTTTATTGTGTGAGGCAACAAAGAAGCTTTAACCATGAACTAAAAGCATGGCACAACTTCAGTTTTGGCTTTAACTCCTCTCAGCAAAGAACCAACTTGCTCATACCATCTTTACCAAGCGAATCACAGACTATATCAGATTGCAAAACAGTATAAAGGCATAGGTTAACTTTCAAGAGAAAGACAAACTACCGAACTACTTATCTCTCTCATCATACAAAATGTTACAATATATTCCAGTCTAGGTTCTCATGAAAACTCAAAACACTTCACCCAATTGATAAGTATTTGACTGGGAGGGTGGTGAATCAAGAAATGGAGAATTGAGACTCACCCATGATAATCCCTTGCGCACCTCGGTAGTAAGAACTTGTCAATGTTCGGAATCTCTCCTGACCAGCTGCATAATTAATCACCATATATCCACAATTAGACACTACTGCTAGGAAAGGATTTGAAGAAAGGTATCAATTGAAACATCAATAAAAAAATAAACACAAGCGAACACCTGTATCCCAAATGGCAAGTTTCAGCTTTTTACCATCCATAGTCATATATTTGACCTTAAAATCAACACCTATATTGAGACATCAAACAAGACAAAAAGCATGAAACTCTAGATCACACTGAATAGCAATTAATTGAACAAAACAAAGCAAGGAGAATCAGTGAGCTATCAGCTAAGGCTACAGTAATAACATGCTATGGCTATGTCAAAGACAATGAATGGCATGTTCCTGAGATGCATAAACCTAGATTCAACAACAAAAGGCATGTGAGTTTTGGAAATGAATGAGGAACAAAACAAACCAATTGTAGGGGAGAGATCTTCAAAGGTGTCGGAGGTGAAACAGAGGAGGAGACTACTCTTGCCAACACCGGAGTCCCCAATCATCAACAACTTAAACAAATAATCGAATTCCTGGCTCGAACTCGAATCCATCGCAATCAACTGATCCAATCATAAAATAACGAACAAAAATAAATAATCGAATTTTCCTTTGAACAAAAATCGATTCTGAAACTCATCACATCGCAATATAACGAAATGAACATTGGCATCAAAATACAGTGATTATACGAGAGAGAGAGAGAGAGAGAGAGAGAGAGAGAGAGAGAGAGAGAGATTCGCATACCTAAGAATTAAGAAAATCAAATCCTAGAGGAACTGGTCGGAGATGAAATATTAGGAAGCAAAATAAAACGGAACTGAGTCCGAATTACCAGGTCACCGTTCCACTTTCTTCTTCTTTTTCCATTTTTTTTTTTTTGGGCTTCACCTCAGAATTATTTATAATATATTCTACTTTTGTCTTGTAAACCACTAACATTATTTTCATAATCATCATTGGGAGGTTAATTTATCACCTGAGTCACCCGACTCTTGTTGCATAAACAGTCAAAAAAAAAAAAAAACTAAAATGATAATCGATAGAATGATAAAATAAATTAGAAGATTGAGAAATAATTTATTTATTTTTGGATAAATCAAAGGGTCGAAGACCAGGAAAAATAGACCACGACCACCACGGTCCTTCTATTAAAAATTTAAAACACGTGGATTAATTTTATTTTCTTTTTCTTTTTATCTCTCCTCTCTCCTCAACTTTTTCTCTATTTCTCTTACCTCCGCCCCACCTTTTTTTTCCTTGGTCCATGAGCGTAATAAACCAGCTCCTAATCCACTGAATGTTCAGCAAGCGAGGACTATCCACATAAGCTTGATCATCCAGATAAGGGTCCTCAGTGATTAGAAAGTCCAAATTCTTAGAATTGTTCAAAAAATAAAATTTGCCATCCAATCCGTAACAGCATTTCCTTCTCTGTAAGTATAAAGAATTGTGACAATCCAATCCTTCTGAATCCAAGCTCATATGCGAGAGATCAAGTGACCTTCATGAGCTGCTACATCAGAAGAGGTGAGCACAGTGGCTACACTGGATGAGTCACTCTTAAGAACAATGTTTCTATTCCCAGAGTTCCAAGCTAGCTCTAACCCACGAAAGACACCCCACAGCTCAGCTTTAAAGGAATTACACACCCCAAGCTTATAAGCAAATCCAACAATCCAGGAAACTTGAGAATCACGGATGACCCCTCCACAAAATGTTATATCAGGGTTTCCACGGGCAGCACCATCAGTATTAATCTTTATAAAACCCTCCATAGGGAATTGCCAAGCAATATTAACAACCACGGATTTTTTTCCTGATCCATTTTCATTAGAATAACCATCACACTCAATAACATCTCGGACCAAATTACGAATTAAAAGCTCTCAGTGCCCACTAGGAAGGACTACAACTCCATGGATAGTACCATTGTGCCACTGCCACAACTTCCAGCAAGTAATAAAAAAGATAAATAGACAAAATCCTTTTGCTGATGACTCCTTCCAATCACCAATAAAATGATCCAGCCATGAAAATATATGTTAATCAAAAAAAAAAACGTCCCACAACTCCTCTGGAACAAACCTGCACCACAAAGCTTTGGCCTGATGATGATCCCTTAAGGCATGAAGGATAGATTCTCTCTCAGTTCTGCATATTGGACATGAATCGTTGCCACCATTCCATTAGGAAATATTACTCATCGTGAGTAACCTACCATGGACCACCTTCCACATAAACAGCTTAACTCTTTGTTGACCTTTCCAAGACCATATGTTCTTCCAAATATTTGATTCATCAACTTCAAGACCTTTGATGTCACTAATACATCTATATAGATTTTTAACCGAAACAAAATGATGGCCCATCAGATCCCAAACCATAGAGTCGGGTCCATCAGTACTACAAGGAACCAAAGTGCTACGAAGTAAATCAACAATATCCTCTATTAACCAACGATTTATCTCCCGCTCTCCATCTACTGATGTCCACTCCGCCATTGATTTATTCGTCTCCATATTGTGATCAATATTCACAAAATCAATCAATATTTTCTGTTGTAATAACCATTTATCCTTCCAAAAATCGATGTGGTTACAATCTCCTAATTCCCAACACAATCGGTCCTGCAATTCATTCCACCCACATTCTGCAGATGTTTTTGCAAAGATTAGAATCACCATTTCTAGCCATGAAAAGCCCACCCTGTCAGCTATCAGCAACATATTTGGTGTGTAGCACCTGAGCCCAAAGCTGATTGAGATTTGAATGACATTCCCATGCACATTTAGCAATAAATGCATCGCTCATCAATTCTAAGCTTTTCAAATCAAGACCACCACAAACCTTAGGACGAGTAATGACATCCCAGCTGATACCATGATACTTTCTGCGATTCTCCCTATCACCCCATATGAAGTCACGCTGCATTTTCTCCATCTCTATGGATTTTACAACTCTACATCTGGTAAAACGGATTACCGCCATCACACATTGAGCCAATGTAACTTGACCAACCTTAGAGAGGTATTGTTGTTGCCAAGCATTCAGTTTCAGCTTAACTTTCTCTATTATGCTCTCATACAAATCCCTAGTGGCTCTCCCATGTTGCATCATAAATCCTAGATATCGACCCATATTTTTAACAAGTTTGAACCCCCTACACTGAGTGGTGTTTGTAAGAACCCGCACCGCTAATTAAGGTAATTAGTGAATTAATTATGATAATTAGGAAATAATTCCATAATTGACCCTAATAATTATTAATGGGCTTAGATAATTATACTTAGTGAGTAAAAATGCTGAAAGTCGCTTTTCGGAAGAAAAGCGCAGATACCGGTTCTGCTACTCGGTATAAATGCGTACCGGAAAAGTATCCCGGAAAATTATAACGAATGCATGATAATTACTAGAATATTATGTAGGACTTGTAAAACAAGTTTCGAGTCAAAATGACGTAATCTGATGCCAGAACTGATACTGGCTATGGAAAAGCGCGTACCGGAAAGGTGCTCCGAAAAATAAAATAAAAATATGACAAATCTTAGAAAAATGCGTAGGTCTAGATTCCAAAGTTTGGGATCAATATCTTTTACTTTGCTATTAAGGCTAATACTGCGCGTTGAGGCTTAATGCCTATTTAAACACAAGTTGGCACATGATCCTAGGTCAAAAACCTATTCTCTACGTGCCTCCTTCCTGCATATTCCTTCAGCCACCCTTGGTCACCTTCCCCTCCATTGTTGTGAGCCAAGGAGCTCCCTTTCTCTTTGGTTTCTTCTCCTTGTGCCTTGTGCTTGTGAGAGCTTGCTTGGTGAGGGAGTGTGAGGTGTTTTCTCCTCTGTTCCAGCCCTGTGAGTGAGGTAGTGAGGTCTGAGTTTGGGGTTTTGGGTGGTGGGAGTCTTGTTCTTGAGTGGTGAAGCCTCAAGAAGCCTTCTTTGTGAGGAAAGGTCCTTGCTTGGGTGACATTTTCGTGCACCTTGAGGTCTGTACTTTGGAGCTGACTTGTGAGCTCCAAGAGCACCATTGTTGGCTGCTCAAAGCTTGGGGTAAGTGTTCTACACCTTTGATCTTAAGTTTAATGCTTAAAGTTGGTGTCTTGGCATGTAAAAAGTTAAAATGAAGTAACCAACACCTAAATGAACTTGTATATGCTTAAAGATGCATGCTTTAACGTGTACATGTGTTAAAAGTTGGATCTTTGGGATGGATATTCACGAAATGCAGAAACTGCATTCTGTCGTGAGATATCCGGATATTTGTCGAACAGATATCCGGATATCAGTATCCGGATATTGTATCCGGATATTGATATCCGGATATGGGATATGTGTATCCGGATATGACATATCCGGATATGTCCAGTGTGATATCCGGATATGGCATATCCGGATATGTTCTTCTAGATATCCGGATATCCTGGGTTCTGCGCAGACAGTAGCTTTACTGTATGAACAGTAAGCTATTGGGTGTGTGTGGACCCTAGTTTAAGGAAGTAGAACTTCTGTAATAAATGGACTAAGTCAGAATCATATGATTAAGGGCTTATGGCTTTGTTGGAAGCCTTAAGACGTAAAACGTAAAGGAAAGACGTAGTCTTTAAGTTGTATGCTTGTGATGCATTAATATTGACTTGTTAATGGTCCATATCAGATTGTGATACTGCTGTTTGTGGACTAGTGAGTGGTTGGACTCTTGGCTTGGATAGCTAGCTTGCAAGGTAAGCTTTCGTGTCCTCGGTTTAGCCATTTTGATGTTCCACCATGTCCCATGGGGATGGGTTTATGCATGCTGTGTTACATGCTTTGATTATTTTGGAAATGTTGTTGAGCTGTTTATATGTAATGAGCTATTATGATATGCATGTGGTGTCCACCTAGACGGCAATCCTGAGTATGTAGTACATACAAGATGGAGAAGCATGTGGGTGAGGTGCAGGTAGTATCCATGTACTCATGTAGGCATAGACGTATTCCTACATTTCTCTGGCCAGTAGATTTGAAAGCACACATGACATGATTAATTGCTGCATCGCATGATTTTAGAACTTATACTGTAATACTGTTTTTGGAACTTATATTACACATGTAAGTGAGCTTGGGGTGGAGACTCCTTGAGGACCCCTTGTCTTACTGAGATTTCTTGTTAGAGATCTCACCCCACGTTTGGGGACGCTTATTTCAGGATCAGGTAATGTTGAGGGCTCAGGTGGCAGGAGGCCAGAGCTGAGCTGATTGATGATATGCTGACTGCTGTTTTTATTTCCGACTGTTGTTCATGTTTTCTGTTGAGTTATGTTATGACTGTTATTGGGCTTTGTTGCCTTATTTGGTGAGCATGGGGTTTGTCCATGCCACATGTTTGACTTTGGTCTTTTAGGTTAATGTTGTAATTAAAGTATCAGGATTTTGACCCAGGCTACTTGTGTAGACCTGTGGCTTTAGATACTCACTTATTATATTTATGTACGAGGTATTCAGTTAGATGTCTTGCAATTTACATACAGGCAGTATTTTTGTGATAATGATTAAGTAATCAAGTTGCCTAAGTTAATGACGTCATAATTGAATTAAAGAAAAAGTTATTCCGCATTTTAATTAAGCGTGGCTTAATACGATAGTGTGTTATCAATCCGGGTTAACACGGGCTGTTACATTTTATGGTATCAGAGCACTTTATAGGGAAAAGCCTGTATGTATTGCAATAACTTAGGATGTGTCGTTGCGTGTCTACTTTGTGTTCTCTCTGGATGGTGTGTTTCATGATAATGCATATGTGACCACATGGCGTGGGCCTGATCAACTCATTCTTTGTGTAACTTGTGCAGAGTCATGGTGCCACCGAGGAGGAACACGAGTACGAGCGAGGATCAGACGGATCCTGTCCTGGCTGCATTAGCTGAGATGCAGGCGGCCCGACTAGCCGACCAGGAAGCCACGAGGCTGGCAAACTGGGCGATGCTGGACGCAATTCGAGATGCGAACCGGCAAACCACGGCAGAGGTTCTGGAGGAGAACCGGATGGCCAACATGACTATGATGAGGGTCATGTTGGAGGAGTTGAGGGTTGGTCCTGCTGCGGGCCAGGGTCCTCCACCACCTCCACCGCCGCCACCGCCTCCACCTCCGCCTAGTCAACAGGAGGACACCCTGAGCCAGATGGGTGAGGGTAGTCATTTGACGGGGGCTATGCAGACTATCCCCGTACTTGCTGAGGATCGTGACGAGATCGATCGCCGGCTGAATGCTTTCCGTAAGCATAAGCCACCCACCTTCGACGGATCGTATGATCCCATTGCTGCTGCCAGATGGCTACAGGCGCTGGACAAAATTTTCCGGATCATGCAATGCACCGATCCGCAGAAGCTGTTGTTCGCCACGTACATGCTGGAGGGCGAGGCCCATGAGTGGTGGACCAACCTATCTCAGGTCTACGAGATGCAGGGTCATGTGATGACGTGGCCATTCTTCGACGAGAGCTACCTGGGTCAGTACTTCCCTTATGACTCACAGGAGAGGAAGCAGGGGGAGTTTGACCGGTTGGTACAGGGCTCGTTGTCTGTTGACGAGTACCTGGCCAAGTTTAATGAGCTGGTCAAGTTCTCTCATTTCCGCATGGCGAGACCGACTCCTATTTTTCTGGCGGCCAAGTTCCGGAGGGGACTAAATGAGGATATTGCTGGACATCTCGCCGGTTCTGCTTCGAGAGACTTCGGAGCGTTGGTGCAGCAGTGCCGCGACATCGAGGACTACTGTCGGGCGAGTCAGGTCAAGAGGGCCAAGATTGAGGTGCCTCAGAGCGCTGGTGGTTCTACTCCCTGGAAGAACAAGAACTTTGCCAACAAGGGCAAGGGCAAACCACCGTTGGCGGCTAAGCAAGTGCCGAATCAGTTCAGAAAGACTGCTGCTCCGGGGAACGCCGCTAGACCTCCTGCTCCCAGATGTTCGGGATGTGGGAAGTCACATTTCGGGCCGTGTTCTACCGGTCAGCTGATATGCTTCCAGTGTGGCAAGGAGGGCCACTACTCTAGAGATTGCCCGACGGCGAGAGTTGCTGCAGTACAGGCTGTGCCGTTGCAGATGGTTCCTACTGGGGCACCAGCCGTGCCACCTACTACCGGACGAGTCTACACGCTTGATCGTCAGCAGTCGGACAGAGCTCCGAACCTGGTCAGAGGTACTATTACCATTGGTGGATCAACTATTGATGTTTTGTTTGATTCCGGGGCAACGCACTCTTTTGTTGCTACCCCTATTGCTGTGGGGCTTGAGTTGCCCAGTGATGTGCTTTCTCCACCGATGCGGGTGACCACCGCCACCGGAGAAAAATGTTTGACCTCCACTGTTCATCGCGATGTAGCGTTTCAGTGGGATGGCCGTGACTTCTCGGTAGATCTGATAGGATTGTCGATGGCCAACCTTCAGATTATTTTGGGCATGGATTGGTTGTCCAAAAACTGTGCAATGATTGATTGTTGTGCCAAGAAAGTGGTGATGTCTCCGGGTGGGTCCACAGCCAGTTCCTCACCGTTCATTTCAGTCCTGCAGGCGAGGAGGGCCTTGAGAGCAGGGGCATTTGGCTATGTCATGTTGGGAGGTTTGGTGAGTGGGACACAGGAGGATCTCACTGGCATTCCGGTGGTGAGGGAATTCCTCGAGGTGTTTCCTGAGGAGATTCCTGAGTTTCCACCGCAGCGGGAGATAGAGTTCTCCATCGACTTATTGCCTGGTGTGGGGCCTATATCGTTGGCTCCATACCGGATGTCGCCACCGGAGTTGGCGGAGCTGAAGAAGCATATCGAGGAGCTTTCAGCGAAAGACTTTATTCGGCCGAGTGTGTCTCCCTGGGGAGCACCGGTCATATTTGTGAAAAAGAAAGATGGGACCATGCGGTTGTGCACTGACTACAGACAGTTGAACAAGGTGACAATCAAGAACAAGTACCCTCTTCCACGCATAGATGATTTGCTGGATCAGCTCAGAGGTGCTTGTGTGTATTCCAAGATTGATCTCCGGTCCGGTTATCATCAGATACGGGTAAAGCCGGAGGATGTCCCAAAGACAGCATTTCGCTCGAGGTACGGGCACTACGAGTACTTGGTGATCCCGTTTGGACTCACCAATGCACCCGCAGTGTTCATGGACTACATGAACAGGATCTTCCAGCCGTACTCGGATCAGTTTGTGATCGTCTTCATTGACGACATTTTGATCTACTCCAAGACGGAGGAGGAGCATACCGTGCACTTGAAGATTGTTTTGCAAGTGCTAAAAGAGAAAAAGCTCTATGCTAAGCCGTCAAAGTGTGAGTTCTGGCTCAAGGCGGTGAAATTTCTGGGTCATGTAATTTCTGCTAATGGAGTTGCAGTTGATCCTAACAAGATTGAGGCCGTGATGGATTGGGAGAGACCCAAGACGGTTACAGAAGTGAGAAGCTTCCTGGGTTTGGCAGGCTACTATCGGAGGTTCATAGAGGGATTTTCCAAGATGGTGCTTCCGATGACTCGCCTTACCCGAAAAGAGACTCCATTCGTGTGGACACATGAGTGTGAGGAGTGTTTCCAGGAGCTGAAGGAGAGACTGACTACTGCTCCTGTGTTAGTCCTTCCTGATCCTGCGGAGCAATTCGAGTTATACTGCGATGCCTCTGGTAAAGGACTTGGCTGTGTGCTGATGCAGAAAGGGAAAGCGGTTGCTTACGCTTCAAGACAGTTGAAACCTCATGAGGAGAACTACCCGACTCACGACTTGGAGTTGGCAGCCATCGTTTTTGCTTTCAAGATTTGGAGGCATTACCTGTTTGGCATGAAGTTTGCTGTATTCAGTGATCACAAGAGCCTGAAGTACCTGTTTGACCAGAAGGAGCTGAAAATGAGACAGCGAAGATGGATGGAGTTCTTGAAGGACTACGATTTTGAGTTGAGGTACCATCCTGGCAAGGCCAATGTGGTAGCCGATGCTTTGAGTCGGAAATCCGTGAGCTTATCCAGCTTAATGATGAACGATTACGAGATGATCGAGAAGTTCAGAGACTTGAGAGTGAACTCCTTGTTTGGGGGTGCACTGCTTGAGATGGAAACAGCAGAAGTGATTAATGAACTGATGGAAAAGATTAAAGAGGCGCAAGTGCAAAGAGAGTGCCTTGATTATGTGAAGAACCAGGACGGTGTGTCTTGGAATGAGGATGGTTTATTGCTGTTCCAGAAGAGGATAGTTATTCCTCGAGGGCCTTTGACTGAGGAGGTTATGGCAGAGGCTCATAAGGGCCGGTTCACTATCCACCCTGGTGCCACAAAAATGTACCAGGACTTAAAGAGAAATTTTTGGTGGCCGGGCATGAAGAAGGACATAGCGGTTTTACGTGTCCAAATGTCTTATTTGTCAGAAGGTGAAGATCGAGCACCAGAAACCGTCTGGTAAACTTCAACCTCTGGAGATTCCACAGTGGAAGTGGGAGAGTATTTCCATGGACTTCGTGGTGGGATTGCCTAAAACTCAGGCTGGTTGTGACTCTATCTGGGTCATAGTGGACAGATTGACCAAGTCTGCCCATTTTCTTCCAGTGAAGGTGAGCTTCACTACAGAGCAGTTGGCCAAACTATATGTCCGTGAGATCGTGAGGCTTCACGGGGTGCCCGGGAATATCATCAGTGATAGGGACCCGAAGTTCACATCTCGGTTCTGGGAGGCGCTGCAGGAGGCTTTTGGTACGCAGTTGAGATTGAGTACCGCCTATCACCCTCAGACTGACGGACAGACTGAGCGGACCATCCAGACATTGGAGGACATGTTGAGAGCTTGCACGTTGGAGCAGGGTTCTGCATGGGATAGGTACCTTCCGTTGGTTGAATTTTCATACAACAACAGTTTTCATGCTAGTCTGGGCATGGCACCCTACGAGGCGCTGTATGGTAGGAGGTGTCGGACTCCTACTTGCTGGTCTGAGGTTGGAGATAAAGAGCTGTTTGGCTTGGACTTTGTCCAAGATACTACCCTACAGATCCAGATGATCAGGGAAAAGCTGAAGCAGGCGCAGAATCGTCAGAAAAGCTACTATGATGTCAAGCATCGACCACTGGAGTTCAGTGAGGGTGAGCACGTGTTTGTGAAACTTTCACCTGTCACCGGTGTTGGACGGGCACTCGGCGTGAGGAAGTTGAGCCCGCGATTCATAGGGCCCTACCAGATCCTTGGTAGAGTAGGACCAGTTGCCTATCGACTTGCCTTACCTCCGAACCTAGCCAACATCCACGACGTGTTTCACGTGTCTCAGCTTCGAAAGTATATAGCAGACCCTTCGCACGTGGTGCAGCCGGATGATGTGGAGGTTCGGGAGAACCTAAAGACTCTCGTCGGACCACTCAAGATTCTCGATCGAGGCGAGAAACAGCTCAGAAGCAAGATCATTCCGATGGTCAAAGTGCAATGGTCAGGAAGAACTCCCGAGGAGTGTACCTGGGAGCGAGAGGATGAGCTTCTCCGACAGTATCCCGACTTTCGAGACAGGTATGTTTCTGATTTTGAGGACAAAATCCTTAAAAAGGTGGGGTGAATGTAAGAACCCGCACCGCTAATTAAGGTAATTAGTGAATTAATTATGATAATTAGGAAATAATTCCATAATTGACCCTAATAATTATTAATGGGCTTAGATAATTATACTTAGTGAGTAAAAATGTTGAAAGTCGCTTTTCGGAAGAAAAGCGCAGATACCGGTTCTGCTACTCGGTATAAATGCGTACCGGAAAAGTATCCCGGAAAATTATAACGAATGCATGATAATTACTAGAATATTATGTAGGACTTGTAAAACAAGTTTCGAGTCAAAATGACGTAATCTGATGCCAGAACTGATACTGGCTATGGAAAAGCGCGTACCGGAAAGGTGCTCCGAAAAATAAAATAAAAATATGAAAAATCTTAGAAAAATGCGTAGGTCTAGATTCCAAAGTTTGGGATCAATATCTTTTACTTTGCTATTAAGGCTAATACTGCGCGTTGAGGCTTAATACCTATTTAAACATAAGTTGGCACATGATCCTAGGTCAAAAACCTATTCTCTACGTGCCTCCTTCCTGCATATTCCTTCAGCCACCCTTGGTCACCTTCCCCTCCATTGTTGTGAGCCAAGGAGCTCCCTTTCTCTTTGGTTTCTTCTCCTTGTGCCTTGTGCTTGTGAGAGCTTGCTTGGTGAGGGAGTGTGAGGTGTTTTCTCCTCTGTTCCAGCCCTGTGAGTGAGGTAGTGAGGTCTGAGTTTGGGGTTTTGGGTGGTGGGAGTCTTGTTCTTGAGTGGTGAAGCCTCAAGAAGCCTTCTTTGTGAGGAAAGGTCCTTGCTTGGGTGACATTTTCGTGCACCTTGAGGTCTGTACTTTGGAGCTGACTTGTGAGCTCCAAGAGCACCATTGTTGGCTGCTCAAAGCTTGGGGTAAGTGTTCTACACCTTTGATCTTAAGTTTAATGCTTAAAGTTGGTGTCTTGGCATGTAAAAAGTTAAAATGAAGTAACCAACACCTAAATGAACTTGTATATGCTTAAAGATGCATGCTTTAACGTGTACATGTGTTAAAAGTTGGATCTTTGGGATGGATATTCACGAAATGCAGAAACTGCATTCTGTCGTGAGATATCCGGATATTTCTCGAACAGATATCCGGATATCAGTATCCGGATATTGATATCCGGATATGGGATATGGGTATCCGGATATGACATATCCGGATATGTCCAGTGTGATATCCGGATATGGCATATCCGGATATGTTCTTCTAGATATCCGGATATCCTGGGTTCTGCGCAGACAGTAGCTTTACTGTATGAACAGTAAGCTATTGGGTGTGTGTGGACCCTAGTTTAAGGAAGTAGAACTTCTGTAATAAATGGACTAAGTCAGAATCATATGATTAAGGGCTTATGGCTTTGTTGGAAGCCTTAAGACGTAAAACGTAAAGGAAAGGCGTAGTCTTTAAGTTGTATGCTTGTGATGCATTAATATTGACTTGTTAATGGTCCATATCAGATTGTGATACTGCTGTTTGTGGACTAGTGAGTGGTTGGACTCTTGGCTTGGATAGCTAGCTTGCAAGGTAAGCTTTCGTGTCCTCGGTTTAGCCATTTTGATGTTCCACCATGTCCCATGGGGATGGGTTTATGCATGCTGTGTTACATGCTTTGATTATTTTGGAAATGCTGTTGAGCTGTTTATATGTAATGAGCTATTATGATATGCATGTGGTGTCCACCTAGACGGCAATCCTGAGTATGTAGTACATACAAGATGGAGAAGCATGTGGGTGAGGTGCAGGTAGTATCCATGTACTCATGTAGGCATAGACGTATTCCTACATTTCTCTGGCCAGTAGATTTGAAAGCACACATGACATGATTAATTGCTGCATCGCATGATTTTAGAACTTATACTGTAATACTGTTTTTGGAACTTATATTACACATGTAAGTGAGCTTGGGGTGGAGACTCCTTGAGGACCCCTTGTCTTACTGAGATTTCTTGTTAGAGATCTCACCCCACGTTTGGGGACGCTTATTTCAGGATCAGGTAATGTTGAGGGCTCAGGTGGCAGGAGCCAGAGCTGAGCTGATTGATGATATGCTGACTGCTGTTTTTATTTCCGACTGTTGTTCATGTTTTCTGTTGAGTTATGTTATGACTGTTATTGGGCTTTGTTGCCTTATTTGGTGAGCATGGGGTTTGTCCATGCCACATGTTTGACTTTGGTCTTTTAGGTTAATGTTGTAATTAAAGTATCAGGATTTTGACCCAGGCTACTTGTGTAGACCTGTGGCTTTAGATACTCACTTATTATATTTATGTACGAGGTATTCAGTTAGATGTCTTGCAATTTACATACAGGCAGTATTTTTGTGATAATGATTAAGTAATCAAGTTGCTAAGTTAATGACGTCATAATTGAATTAAAGAAAAAGTTATTCCGCATTTTAATTAAGCGTGGCTTAATACGATAGTGTGTTATCAATCCGGGTTAACACGGGCTGTTACAGTGTTCCTTACCGTATTGTCATCAGTGTTCCTGGAGAGAAAAATAGTTGTTTTTTCAATACTCAACTTTTCTCCTGATATTTTCTCAAATAAACTAAGGCACTTCATAAGCACGTCAATTTGATCAACATTAGCCTCCATAAACAGCATAAGATCATCTGCAAAAGCTAAATGAGAAATTGGAGGCCCAGCTTTCCCAGCTCAAATTGGTTTCTAGAGATTACCTCTAACCATGGTGGACCTACATTGCAGAAACAAATTTTTAGGAATTTTTTTTCCACAGGTTTCGAAAATGAGAGAAAGAGATTGAAAAAATAGGATTTTCTAGAGAACAATTCTCAGATATCTTCCATAGATTTCCTTCAACCCAGATCAGTTTCCACTGTTTTGGGCTTGTCGCTCGACGACACTCACCTAACTTCCACCAAAGACTCGGCTTTATTATCACGCATCAGCGATGACATTAAACGTGAGTTACAGCGGCAAGATGTAGAGATAGATAGATTTCTCAAAGCGCAAGTTAGCTCTGGTTTTGATGTCTAGTCTACCACTGATTTATTGTCATATGAGATAAACTCTTCAATGAATAGACCATATAGTTTATACACATTTGATATATCTTCAATTGTTGGTCGTTAGGTGAATTTGTTAAGTTTTTCATTGTATGATCTGAAAAGAAATCACAGAAAAATGTCTTATTAGCATTTTGGTGTCTAAATGTGTTTTTGTGTTTCCGTTAGACGATGGTTATGACTTATGATATCTAATGTGCGTAATGCCAGTGCATGTTTGGGGAACACTTATTTTGGGAAAAACATTTGCTTTCTTTTTTCAAAATCTGTATGTTTTTATTAAAAGCTTTTGGCTTCAATATAAACTAATCCAAGCACGTACCAAAGATAGAGTGAAGATTTTATATAACTTTTTTTTTATATTAAGTTGAAGTTTTCTTTTCTTTTTTGTTTATATTCTTTTATTTTTTAATGTATTTAAAACTTTCTTTATAAAAAATTTTTGGGGCCGCTGCCGCAAACCCCGCCACTAAATGTGCAGACATAGATAAAATTTCTTAGGTCCGCCACTGCCTCTAATAATAGTGTTGACAATATGAGACAGCTTCTCTTTGGCAATTACAAACAAATACGGTGATAGAGGATCACCTTGTCTAATACCTCTAGAAGGGAAAAATCCTCCGTTTTGCAACCATTCCAAAGAACATTAATCTTAGAGGTTTGCACGCAGTTCATGATGAGCTTAATTAAATGATTAGGGAACTATTTCCTCAAGGTTTTGATGCAAAAAAAAAAACCCCAACTGAGCCTGTCGTAGGCCTTCGTAAAGTCTATTTCTATAGCCATATACGGTCTTCTTCCTCTCATTTTATGCATGGAATGAATAAGTTCCTGCACTATAATTATATTATCCTGGATCTTTCTATCGGGAACAAAATTGGCCTAAAATGAAGATATAATTTTCTCCATAACATTCTTCATTCTTTGCACAATTACCTTCGAGAGAACTTTGTGCACCACTGAACATAGAGATATAGGCCTGAATTGGGACATGAACTCTGGGCTCTTTGTTTTAGGGATTAAAACTAAGAGTGTAGAATTAAAATATGTTATAAGCTCCAGATTAGACCACATGATCCTTATCGCATTACAAACCTGTTGTTTCACCTTGCACCATTGTCTTTGGAAGAAGACCATTGGGTAATCGTCAGCCCCAGGGGCTTTATAAGCCCCTCATTGCAAGCAAAATCTTAGATATCTCATGCGAACTAGGGGTCCTCACCATCTCCCAACATTCATGCAGAGATATTGCAGCCCAGCAGTTCGCCGAACAAAGCCATCTACGACTTAGCATCTCTTCAGTCAAAAGTTTTTTTAAAATTCGTATACTAGCATTTTGAGAGCAGTAGGATCTTCAATCCAAGTGTTTGAGTTATTCCTGATTCTGGTCACTTTATTATTACTCCTATGAATCAAGGTCTTCAAGTGATATAAAACATAGTGTTCCTATCTCCATCAACAATCTACTGATGCCTAGATTTTGGAACCAAAGCATTTCTTCTTGTTCAAGAGTTAGGTTGAGATTTTCCGTATATCCCTTTCCAATTCTTATAAAATTACGCTGTCCTCAAATTCTCTTATGGTTTGGATCTCTGTCAACTTCTGGGAGAGGTGATCCTTCCTATGATTGATATCACCAAAGACATATTTATTCCAATGCCAAATTTAAGGAACAAAGTTGATGAGCATAGAGTTGATGTCAACCTCACAATCCCAATTTGCATACATCAAATCAGAGAACCTAGGATCATCTAGCCAAGAAGAGAAAAATCTGAACGACCTCTCTTGCCTGAAATTAGTAGTTGCAAAGAGCTTAACTAGTAATGGATTATAATCCGAATCAATTATGGCCAAGGTCCGGACTTCTACTTCTTCAAAATAAACTCTCCAATTAACCAGAACCTCTCATCGCCTTCTGTTGATGGTCCTTGGGATCGGATTATCTTCAGGCATATCTAGATCAATATTTCTTTCAGGGATGAAACCCTTGTTCTCATAGAGATCATAGTATCTATTTTGAGCCTCCATGCTCACAAACTTGCTCTCATCCAGATTATGAGAAATTTTCCACTTCTTTTTCCCTTCGCCTACTAGTTTCTTAGCCTTGAAAATTCTGAAACTCCGAAAAGTAATCCAATACACAGGGTATAGAAAATAACACCAATCAGATCATATCACAGAATTAATTCCTAGATTTATCTTAGATCAAATCAGTTATCAAAGGTTTATACATATGGTGTAATTTATGCAAATGCTTCTAATCACAGGCCACATGTACAGAATCCATTCTCAGATTTAATCTCAGATTATATCATAGAAATTATACCCAAATTACTCTCAAATTAAATCACCGAGCGAAATATTCATCACAACATGGATCAAAATTTCCAACCATACATATACATATATTATATGAAATATTATATGACCATGAAAACCCACAAAACACTCACATGAAACTCTCACACCCACACACGTAGCACCCATACCCAGATACATCATCGATATGAAAATTTACATCAAACTAACACATACTCAGATATAATCATGCTCATAGTTCATAGAACCAGAATAACAAATTCAAAAAGATGAAGAAATTACCTTGGGTGCCATGAATAATGATGAAAAATATGTGGAAGATGTGCTTGGTGTGTGAGTAACTTGTAGTGTTTGCAATAAAAAATAAAATCAATGTGAGAGTGGGATGGTGAAGAAAAATGGATCAAAGAAGAAGAGAGAAGGAGAAGAAAAGAAGAGAAAAGAAAAAAAAATGGGGGTGGGGGCGACGTGGATGGAATGAGAAGGGAATGAGGGAGGGGTGTGGGTTATTAGGGTATATGCTGCTAAACGCAGCGTTTGGAAAAAAAACTAACTGGTGCGAAACCGCGCCATTTCCCTGGCATTTATACTGCACCACGGCGCAGACTTGCGCCAGTGTACCGCTAAGCTGCGCCATTTCTCTGGCCAATGTACTGTGCATTTTTTATTTTTTTAGAAATAAATATAGAGATAAACACTACATTGGGTTGCCTCCAAATAAGCGCTTGTTTAACATCACGAGCCTGACGGTTACCTCTTTATGTACCAACAGAGTTAAGATATTAAGCCACAGTATTTTGTGACACAAGCCCTCTCTGATAGAATTTCAACCTTGAACCATTCACCTTGAAAGGTCTATCTTTATCCAATGGTGATATTTCTACTATACCATAAGGAAAAACCGTTTCACCACATAAGGACCAGACCATCTTGATTTTAATTTACCTGGAAACAACCTCAGGCGAGAATCATACAGTAAAACTTATTGGCCTGGCTCAAGCTCCGTGTGAATGATTCTGTTATCATACCACTTCTTTGTTTTCTCCTTGTAGATTCTGGCACTCTCATATGCAGAATTTCTAAACTCGTCAAGCTAACTTAATTGAATTTGTCTTTTCTCAAGAGCTTTTGTTGGATCAAAATCTAGAAACTTGATAGCCCAAAAATCTCTATGCTCTAACTCCACAGGTAAATGGCAAGATTTTCCCAATACCAATTGATAAGGTGAGATACCAATAGGAGTCTTAAAAGCAGTCCTGTATGCCCACAGTGCATCATCCAGCCTCTTAGACCAATCTTTCAAAGAGTTTCCAACAGTCTTATCAAGAATCCGATTTAATTCTCTGTTAGAAACCTCTACTTGGCCACTGGTTTGAGGATGATAAAGTGTAGCCACCTTATGTTTAACACCATATTTAGCCAGTAAATTATCAAACCGCTTGTTACAGAAATGAGTACCTCCATCACTTATTATGGCCCTAGGTACACCAAACCTTTTGAAGATATTCTTTCTCAAAAAATTTACAACCACCTTGGCATCATTGGTAGGAAGAGTCATAGCCTCAACCCACTTAGAAACATAATCAACAGCAACAAGAATGTACTGGTTGGAATAAGATGAGGAAAATGGTCTCATAAAATCTATCCCCCACACGTCAAAAAGTTCTACTTCTAAAATGCTATTCAGAGGCATTTCATCCTTGCGGGAAATATTTCTAGCTCTTTGACACTTGTCACATCTTTCAACATAATCCCTAGCATCTTTGAATAAAGTGGGCCAATAATAACCACTCTGTAAAACTTTTTGAGCAATTCTATTACCTCCAAAGTGTCCTCCGTAATCTGATGCATGGCAATGCCACAGGATCTCATGTATTTCAAATTCTGGCACACACCTCCTTATGATTCCATCAGCACATTGGAAATACAAGTAAGGATCATCCCAATGAAATCTCCTCGCATCTCGTAGGAACTTCTTCTGTTGTTTCCTAGTAAGGTTAGGAGGCAACTCTCTCATCGCCTTGTAATTGGCAATATCTGCAAACCAAGGAGGTACAAAGATAGCCATTACTCTTTCATTAGGGAATGTGTCATTTATTTCTTTCTCAAAACCATCTTGTAATTCCTTCTCCTGAATTCGTGACAAATGATCTGCCACCTTATTTTCTACTCCGGCTTTATCTATGATCTCCAAGTCAAACTCTTGAAACAAGAGCATCCACCTTAGAAACTGAGGCTTGGCATCCTTCTTAGTCATCAAATACTTGATAGCAGAATGGTCAGTAAAAACAATTACCTTGGAACCTAATAGGTAAGATCTAAATTTGTCCAGTGCATACACTACTGCTAGCATTTCTTTTTCAGTTGTGGCATAATTTACTTGTGCCTCATTTAAAATCTTGCTAGCATAGTATATGACATATAACAATTTATTCTTACGTTGGCCAAGGACTGCACCAATAGCATAAGCACTAGCGTCACACATAAGCTCAAAAGGTAAACTCCAATCATGAGCTACAAGGATAGGAGCTGTAGTGAGCTTTTCCTTCAACAGATTAAAAGTTTTAAGACATGCATCACCAAAATGAAATTCAGAATCTTTTTCTAAAAGTTGGCTCAATGGTTTAGCTATCTTAGAAAAGTCTTTGATAAATCTCTTGTAAAACCCAGCATGTCCTAGAAAACTTCTAACACTAGTCACATTATTAGGATCGGGAAGTTTTTCAATCAACATCAATTTTGCTTCATCAACCTCAATCCCTTTCTCAGACATCTTATGACCTAACACAATTCCCTCTTATACCATAAAATGACACTTTTCTCAGTTAAGTACAAGATTAGTTTCTTGGCATCTTTTTAGAACATGAGTTAAATTATGCAAACATAAATCAAAGTAAGAGCCCAAAATGGAAAAGTCATCCATAAATACCTCAAGATTTTTCTCCACCATGTCAGAAAATATGGAGAGCATGCACCTCTAAAATGTAGCAAGTGCATTACATAGACCGAACGGCATCCGTCTATATGCAAAGACTCCAAACGGGCAAGTGAAGGTTGTTTTCTCTTGGTCTTCTGGTGCTACTGAAATTTGGTTGTAACCAGAATATCCATCCAGGAAACAGTAATAAGTATGACCTGCCAATCTTTCTAACATCCGGTCAACAAAAGGAAGTGGAAAGTGATCCTTCCTTGTGGCAGCATTCAACCTCCGGTAATCCACACACACATTCTCCAACGAGTAATGATTCTTGTCGGAATAAGTTCACTTTTCTCATTGTGGACTATAGTGATGCCCCATTTCTTTGGGACAGTTTGCACTGGACTCACCCAAGCAGTATCCAAAGTCGGGTAAATCATACCAGCATCAAGAAGTTTCAGCACTTTTTTTCTCACTACTTCCTTCATGGTAGGGTTAAGCCTCCTTTGAGGCTGCCTTACTGGTCTGACATCATCCTCCATGAGAATTTTGTGAGTACAAAATGAGGGATTTATACCCTTCAAAACATAAATAGACCACCCTATGGCAGTCTTATGGTTCTTCAGCACTTCAATCAGCCTTCTTTCTTGTTCCGAAGACAATCCCTTATTAATGATAACAGGGTAAGTCTCCTCATCACCCAAAAAGATATATTTAAGAGTTTCAGGAAGTTCCTTCAACTCCACTTTTGGTGCACCATCTTCTTTGTCATCATCTTTTTTCTCAAGAACCTCAAATGCCTCATTCATTTCTTCCTTAAAAGGAACAATTTCACGCGCTTCAAGTTCTTCATCAAACTCTTGACTAGAATATATTTCTTATTTCACCACTTGCTTTTGAACATCAAGTCTAAAACAATCGCCTTTGTTAGAAGACTGTTTCATAGATTCAAAGACGTTCATGGTGATGGTCTCATCATTCATCCTTAACTCAAGCTTCGCATTTTCAACATCAATCATGGCCCGAGCAGTAGCCAAGAAAGGTCTACCCAATAAAAGAGACATTTTAGTTCCCTCTTCCATATCCAATACCATAAAATCTGCTGGGAAGATGAACTTGTCCACTTTAACTAGAACATCTTCAACAATACCACTCGGCCTCCTCAAAGATCTATCAGCAAGTTGAAGAGAGACCATAGTGGGTTCTAATTCGGTAATTACCAGAGATTTACAAACAGATAATGGCATCAGATTTATACTTTCCCCAAGATCACACAATGCTCTGCCGACATCAGTATTACCAAAAGCAATTGGAATGTTGAAGCTCCCTGGATCACGAAGTTTGGGAGGAAACTTATTATGTATTATGGCACTACACTCCTCAGTGAGTGTTACTGTCTGACATTCCTGCAACTTGTACTTTCTAGATAAAAGCTCCTTTATAAACTTTGCATAATTGGGCATATTAGCCAAGGCTTCAGCAAATGAAATATTAATGTGAAACTTTTTGAATATATCAAGGAACCTAGCATATTGCTGCTTCTGAGCATCCTGCTTGAATCTTTCAGGATAGGGTGTCATGGCTCTCACATATTCAGGACTTATCTCAAATTTCTTCTTTTAAGCAACAATCGATTGCTCTTCTTTTTCACCTTTCTGAAGAGGCTTCACAACCTTAGAAGGAATTTCAACTTCTTTTTCTAACCCCTCAACCTAATTAAGCTTCTCATCATCTCCCACATTTCTTTTTGGTTTTTCTGAAGATACCACCACAACTTCTTTTGTGGTGATCAATTGGTGGCTTTTCAAGAAGAGTTCTTGCATCTTGACATGGGGTGGTGTGGATCAACGTTAGAAGGTTTGAACCCTTCAAACCTGACATGATCTCCTTGGTGTTTGAATCACAAACAAAGGTAACATCATGTTGTCTTAAAGCATGAGTCTTGATTGCATGTGTGATTCCGCTTGAGAAAAATTGTGTTTTTCCCTCTCACATGCTTCGGCCTTCAAGACCATTTTACTTTCAAGTGGTATCAGAGCCCGGTTGCTCTACCATCGGCGGGTGATGGTACCTTGTTTGTGAAAATTATTTTTCACGGTCAAAAGATCTTTAAAGGGTTAAAGCTTAAATTTTTGCATATGGATTTTGAATTACAATGCTTTAAATTGTTAAAGTTTTTTTTTTATGAACATGTTAATACGATTGCTATGTTCATATATCTATATGTAGTCATGGTTTTGTTTATTTTTCTTTGTGAAAGTTTTAAAAGGAAACACTTTTTTGAAAGGGATGATTCGGCCATGAAGGGTACTTAGAGTACCTTGATTGTTTTCTTATTTTTTTCTCCATGAATTGTATCATGAGCATAGCATGAAATCTTTGTGACAAAATTTTTTGAATCATAATTCTTGTAATCATATTTTAATTGTTAAAATGTTGAGACGTGTGAAGGACATGTTTTATGATATTTGATATCTTGTGCTTGCAAAGTTGTTTAACCTTTCAGGTGCAAAAAGGAAGGGGATGGTCATGGTGCCCGAAATTTAAATCTCAAATTTTAAATTAAATGTGTAATTCTTCTCTATTTAAATTAGAGGTGTAAATTTTAATTTTGAATTTTGTAATTTTCATTTTTCCCTCCAAAGATATTTTGGAGTTTCTTTAATTATTTGTAATTAGAGAATTAGGCTAGTGGCGTTTAGAACACAAGCAGCCGTGGCTTGAGAAGTAAGATGGACGAATGCGCGAGCACCATGATTGTCTCATGTAAAATTATTTTATATGCTTTTATGCTTTGTACGACTAGTATGCATGAGATGGTGTATCACGAATGTATGCTTTTATGACTTAAGACGTCTAGTATGCATGAATTGGACAAATCGTGTTTGTATGCCTTATTATACACGTCCAATTGCGACTAGTGTAAACCGATAGATGTTTGACATAGGTTACGACTAGCATGATAACATACGCATGCGTTTGATGAGACTTAGTAAATCCTAAATAAAAGGAACCCTTAAAAGGAATAAATTATTAAGCGCATGATTACCTTCCACCACCAATATTACTCAAACCTCCTATAAATAGTGATGCTCCACAACTCAGTTGGGACCCACTGTTTCGTTGAGCAGAGTAGTGTTAGAAGTGTGAGACACTTAGGGTGTTGGTTAGTGCTTAAATGAGGCATAAGTTGCAGGCTCAGCCGGGCTTATGTGCTTAGGGTAATAGTGCTAGGTTGGTTGCATGAGATGCACCACTAAGTGACAAGGAGTTGTCAACCTAAAGGTAAGAGATGGTATGAGATACTGTTGATAAGGATCAACCCATTATTTAAATTAATCTTGTGGTCTCAAACGGGGGTTAATCTACCTTCGAGGCACACAAGCAACACATGGATGATAATGTGTTGGCTTGTTGCATCATGCTGGCATCCATGTCACCTGAACTGCATAAACAGCACGAGCATATGGATGCCCCCTCTATTATCCTGCATCTCAGGGAGTTGTGTGATATTAATGGCAGACATGAGAGGTATGAGACCTTTAGGGAATTGTTCCTGTGCAAGATGACTGAAGGAATGTGTTTTAACCGTCATATACTGAAGATTATAGCACTTATTGAGAAGCTAGAGGGTCTAGGGTTCACAATGGATGTTGAATTAATTAATTACTTATAACTATCATGACTTCCTCCTTCTTTCAGTGAATTCATAATGAATTACAACATGCATAGGTTGCTTGTGAGCTTGCCAGAGTTGTTAAGTATGTTAACAACTGCTGAAATGTCTATCAAGAAGGATGAGACACAAGCTCTTCTGATTGGATGAGACACAAGCCAATTCTCTGACAAAGGCTATTTCTCAGAGAAAACATGATAGTCATTATGAGGCTTTAGGTATACGAATTAGCTCAGATTGGCTCTAGGCCAAGTGGGAGCTTGTTGGTATATGGATGTCCTAGAGACAATCTTTTGATTAGATTAGGACATATGTGAACCTTTTATATTGTCGCAAGTAAATAAAAGCACTCTTTATTCTGTTTCATATTTTGTCTCAATATTATTGTTAATATTTTATATGAGTAACTGGATAAACCTCTTGGAATAAAATAGGTATCTCTTGAGTATCTGTGATGAGATCACGATCATGAGTATTCAAGGATACCGCATGTTTATTCCTAATTTTATGTTCATAGTCTAGAGACACTGAGAATGGGGATCAGTGATATCGGGTAAGACTAGCACGACTTATCTACTTGTATTCGGATGCAAGGTAAAGGCCTCATGAGCTACAGATATGGAGATGTTTTAGCTAAAGTCGTGGGTGGACCTATAAGGGTATAGCTCGCACTGAACAGACCCACAAAGAGACTCTATGAGGAAATCTCACAAATAGTATCATTAGAGTAGTCTCTTTATATTTGGGTATGTCTTTCCTTAGACCAGAAGCTATTACCTAGACTGTGTTCTAGAAGGCATGCTTTGATTGTATCCCTCGTCTGCCTGAAACATGGAGACTCATAGGTATACTTTTGGGCTTATCCTGAAAGAGCACAGGGCTAGGGTGATAAGCTGAAGGAATTCATCAAATCTCTGTGAGAGATTAGGTTATCTGTAAACCAGAGAAATCGGGATGACATTTACAGGGACTCGGGAATCTATGCATAGTAAAAGAGATCAAGAGATGATTTGTCTTTAGAGTCAGTAAATTGAAGATTCCCTATTTCGAATAAAGCTTACCCTAAACCGCAAGGGTTGATACGTTTTCTTACCCTAGGTTTAATAGGAAGGTAACCGAGATGAAAAGAAATACATACGGCAACCAAATATGTGTAATAGGATGATCAAGTCATTAATCTAACTAGCTCTGGGGCAATAAAGCATTGCTAGTGCTCTGGGGCAATAAAGCATTGCTAGTGCTCTGTGTTGTCATTAAATGGGTTGTGGGCTTGTTGGGCCCGAGCCCATTTATGTCAGTGGCTATGTTGGACCTAATGGATCACACGATAACACCTTATTGTCATGATGATCTAGCATTAAAGGTATTGTGCCTAATAATGGTTGTTAGCCCAAGAAGAAATTTGGAAGCCCACCTAAAGGGAAAAGGGCGCATGCATCATGTAATGAGTTTGGATGGTCTAAGACATTACTAATTAATTTAATTAGTTAAATTAATTATCAAATATTTAAATTTTGAATTTTGAGTTTTGAATTTTGAATTTTGAAATTCGAATTTTGAATTTGAAATTTTAACTTGAATTTGAATCTTGAATTTAAATGTTTGAACGTTTGAATTTAAATGTTTGAATTCGAATTTCAATTGGCTGTGAAAAGTTGTTTCATAACAAAAGGATAAGATATGATCTTGTTGGAACAAATCCCTTGTATTAAGAGGAGATCTTTGGAGATCACCAAGGGCTGAATGGGGCGCTGATTATGGGGACTTATGATGGTCATATGATCAACCAAATAAGCTCCAAACAGATTTGGTTTGTTGAGAGAATATGTGATTGAGTTGGTTCAAGTTTGAATGCAACTACTCAACGTATCTGGACTCTTTTTGGGGCTGAATGGGGCGCATAGATGGCTGGCCATATGATGGCCATTAGGTCAGAATTTTGACTAGATAAAGACCTAGTCTTATGAGGATTCAAAGGTAGGTTGTTGGGAATTTTGAATTGCAATAACTCCACATTTTTCTCCTCTAGTTGTGCATCACTTAGATCAGAATTTTAAGTGAAAAAAATGATTTAATCCTAGCTTTCTCTCATACTTTTTGTGCGCCACTTTTGTTAGGTTTTCCCTAAAAATGTTTTGGAATTAACCTAGCCTTTCATAAGAGCATCCATGCCCCACTTTTGTGAAGTTTTCATGCTGAAGACTTCACTCTTCTAAACACCTTTACCTAGCCTCCTTCTTCACACATTGGACGCCTAGTAAGCTTTTGTGGTGATCAATTGGTGGCTTTTTAAGAAGAGTTCTTGCATCTTGACGTGGGGTAGTGTGGATCAACGTTAGAGGGTTTGAACCCTTCAAAACTGACACTGATGTCCTTGGTGTTTGAATCACAAACAAAGGTAACATCATGTTGTCTTAAAGCAAGAGGCTTGATTGCATGTGTGATTCCACTTGAGAAAAATTTTGTTTTTCCCTCTCACATGCTTCGGCCTTCAAGGCCATTTTACTTTCAGTCGTGACCCTACTGATATAAGCCTAGAAAGGTTGGAAATCCGGTACCCAAGCCCTAATTGCAGGTAGTGATCAAAGATGCTCGAAGGCCCCGTCGAAAGAGCAAACTCCATATCTTCTTTTTGTGAAACTCAACGAGGAAGAAATCATTTTGTATATCAGTAACATGAATCTTACCATCCCTAGCCCACATATTTTCAAGCCTTTTCTTCATAAAATCAATTGAAACTTCTTACCTAGAAGTTTGACAATAAGTGATTGCTTCCAAGGCTTCCATGCTCTATTTTTAAATTCATCAGAGAGTTTGAGATTGATTCTCCTATCATTCCGCGTCTCCATGGTAATTTCATTGTTATCCATCAATCCCTCTGTTCTTCCCTATGCTTTATCTTTCAATAGCATCTCATCCTCCTTCTCTTCGAAATCTGTTTCCTCTTCAGACAACCATTCTTCATTAGGATTTCCTTGAAACTAGAATTCTCATCCATCTAGGCTTCATGTCTCTGTGCCAAGGATTGGTCATTTGAGAAGGAACCCTGATCTTTGTTTTTCTTCACACTCCTATGGAGGTTATCCTCCTCTTCCTTCGTTAGATCACCAGCGACAGTATAATGCATGGGTTTTTTTTTTTAGGAAACCTTAGCAGACACTCAAATATTTAGAATTAATTCTCATGTTATTAACTGAGGATTAATGCATTTAGATATATACCATAAACACATTATTAACTGATTTTGAACTGAGGAACGTTAGCTATGTATTTTGACCAATCAGTTAGTGGCCATATTAACTGAAGAATGTTATCTATGTATTTTGAACTATAATTATATATGTATATTATACAAAAGACTTGGAATGTAAGTCTTACTAATATTGACTTTATTCTAGAATATCAAAGTACAAACAATTAAACAAATATATGGTATTAATAATCCTTACAAAATACAAATACTGTAACAAAAATATAATTATGGTCTAGTACAAAATTTCATAACTAGATACAAATGTAGACTTTATTGTTTAATACTTATTCCTTGCACACACATAGAGATAATCCACTTTAGACTCTATCCTCCACATCTGAAAACATACATTTAATGAGATATTTATCCCAGTGAAGATAATATTAGAAAAGTGGCTCCTTGATACAGGAGCCACTGATCATATATCTCATGTTCTGTCTGAATTTTCTTCTCTGAAGAAAATCAAACCCATATCTATAATGTTGCCCGACGGTAACCATGTATTAGCCACACATTCCGGAACAGTCCACCTTTTTCCTCACTTAACCCTTTCAAATATTTTATATGTTCCCAATTTTTCAGTTAATCTAGTTTCTGTCAGTAAACTTTTACAAAATACCAATTGTTCTTTAATTTTTCATGGTTTTTCTTGCTTTTTACAGCAGCCCCATACCACAATGAAGACTGGTTTAGCTGAGCAGCAAAATAGTCTATATGTGATAGTCTCTGAAGACACCAAGAGACCAAAATACCAAGCAAGCACCCACTGCAATACTGTTTCAAAGTCAAATAATACTGATAAAGCTGCACTCTTATGGCACAATCGACTTGGCCATGCTTCTCAACAAGTAATGCAGCAGATGTCCAATTTCTTCCCATATATTTCTTGTAAAAAATTTATACAACCTTGTGATGTTTGTTTCCTAGCCAAACAGAAGAAATTACCATTTGTATCTAGTCATTCAAAATCAAACAAACCTTTTGACTTACTGCATGCTGATATTTGGGGGCCATGCTCCTTATCTTCCATTCATGGTGAAAAGTATTTCTTAACACTAGTGAACGATTTTTCAAAGTTCACTTGGGTAATTCTTATGAAAACTAAAAGTGAAACTCGACAGCATATCCATAACTTTGTTGCCTTAATTGAAAATCATTTTAATACAACCCTCAAAGTTATTAGAAGTGACAATGGCAGTGAATTCCTAATGAAGGATTTCTACCTTAGCAAGGGCATTATTCATCAAACCACATGTGTTGAAACACCACAACAAAATGGTGTTGTGAAACGAAAACATCAGCATTTATTAAATGTGGCTCGTTCCCTCTTCTTTCAAGCCAAACTACCATCATCTCTCTGGCCATATACCATTTTGCATGCCACTCATCTTATCAACAGATTTTCCACACCACTACTGAACCACTCAACCCCATACCAAACCTTATATGGCACTCCACCCACTTTTGATCATTTACGTGTTTTTGGTTGCCTTTGCTTTGCATCAACCTTATCTGCCCATCGTTCAAAATTCTCCCCTAGATCCCACAAACGTGCTTTCATTGGTTATAGTCCAGGCACCAAAGGATACATTGTGTATGACCTACTCACTCATCAAATTCATATCTCCCGAGATGTTACATTCTTTGAAGAAAGTTTTCCTTTTCATCACACTACCACAATTTCCAATTCCAATTTTGACACCCAAAATCCCATCTATGACCTTCCACCTATTCCTGACAATACACCACCTCCTACAACATTACCACTCATCCACCCAACCACTCAAGTACCTGTTTCAACTGATACATCAACTGATCCACAATTACAACCCTCACCAAGTGATCCATCTGATATTTTTCCTCGAAGATCAACCAGAACTAGACAAACCCCATATTATCTTCAAGACTATCATGTTGGACTACTTGCTGCACATACAGATCAGTCTCATTCAGGTATATCTTCTTCCACTCCTTACCCTTTATCTCAGTTTTTATCCTACTCCCGATGTTCTCCCATGTATAAACATTTCTATCTTACTGTTTCTGCTAACATTGAGCCTCAAACATATACCCAAGCAAGTAAACATCCTCAATGGATCCAAGCTATGCAATCTAAGCTAACAGCACTTGAGCACAACAAAACTTGGTCCCTGGTTGACTTGCCACTTGATAAACATCCCATTGGCTGCAAATGGGTTTTTAAAATTAAATACCATGCGGATGGTTCCATAGAGAGATATAAAGCACGTTTGGTAGCAAAAGGTTTCACTCAACTCGAAGGGGTTGATTATTTTGAAACATTTTCCCCTGTTGCCAAAGTGACTACCATTCTGGTTCTTCTAGCATTGGCAATAGCTAAAGGCTGGCACCTTTCACCAGCTTGATGTAAACAATGCCTTCCTTCATGGTGATCTTCATGAGGAAGTGTACATGGTTCTACCTCCAGGACTCTCCTGCTCTCAACCGAATCAGGTTTGCCGTTTACAAAAGTCACTTTATGGACTCAAACAGACTATCCGCCAATGGCACTCCAAGCTTTTAGCTGCCTTGCTATCCCTTGGTTACAGTCAATCTGATTCTGATCACTCATTGTTCACGGTCTCTCGTGGCTCTTCCTTTACAGCATTGCTCATTTATGTTGATGATTTGGTTTTATGTGGCAATGATCTCAATGAAATCACATAGGTCAAAGGTTACTTGGATGCTCAATTCAAAATCAAAGACCTTGGTCCTCTTCGATACTTCCTTGGCTTGGAAATCTCTCGTTCTTCAACTGGTCTACTTATCAATCAAAGGAAGTATACACTGGAAATTCTAGAAGAAACTGGGTTCCTTGGTTCTAAACCAGTTTCCACCCCTATGGATTCTTCTTTCAAGTTAACTTTTACTGATGGTACTGTACTTGCTGACCCTACTACCTATAGACGATTAATAGGAAAGCTCCTTTATCTCACAACCACTCGCCCTGACATCTCTTTCTCGGTTAATCGTCTTAGTCAGTTTGTCTCTAAGCCTTTGGATACTCATTTACAAGCAGCCCATCGTGTGTTGCACTATTTGAAGGGAAATCCAGTTGCTGGTCTATTTTTCTCTGCATCCACTAATATCAGCCTGCGTGCTTTTGCTGATTCTGATTGGGGCTCATGTCCTGACTCTCGAAAGTCCATTACCGGCTACTGTGTTTACTTAGGTGCTTCATTGGTTTCTTGGCGCTCTAAGAAGCAACCCACCGTATCTCGCTCCTCATCTGAGGCCGAATATCATGCCTTAACTAGCTTGACCTGCGAGTTACAGTGGCTTCAATACCTTCTTCGAGACTTAGGCATTCCATGGATTCGACCTACAGCTGTTTATTGTGATAGCCGCTCTGCTATAGCTCTTGCCCATAATCCTACATCCCATGAAAGATCAAAGCATATCAAAATCGATTGCCATGTGACTCGTGAGAAGATCCATTCTAGTTTGTTGCATCTGCTTCCTATTTCATCTGATGCTCAGTTAGCAGACTTCTTCACGAAACCCTTTCCTCCAACACTGTTTCAGACTCTTCTCTCCAAACTGGGTGTTCATGACATTCACAACCCAGTTTGTGTTGGGGGGGGGGGTATTAGCACATAAGAAGCAGTTAGTGCCACCTGGCCTTCAATTGAGCAGTTAGTGCCACCTAGCTTTCAGTTAATGCCACCTGGCTTCTCATTTTTTACAGCTGTAGAGTAGTTAGCTTTTCTGTTATTTTCTTTGGGTATGATCCCCTGTTTTTCATTGTATAGTAGCACTGTATATAAGAAGGAGCTAATACATCAATGAGAAGTAAGATTCATTTTATCAGAAAATATGAACTCCAATAGAAAGAGGGACACGAAGTAGAGGCGGATAAGAGGTCAAGGATCTCACAAGGAATCATCGTCCTCAAGTAAGTCATGATACCATAACTCCTATTACATCTTAATTCGAAAATCATGTCTTGAGAATGGTTGCATGTTCTTGATTGATGCATGCAAGAGTTTAATTGTATATCTAGGTCATCTTGATTGGGAGAAAGGAAAATATAAACTTGAACTGTTGTTGGTGTATGATCATGCAATGTGATGAATAAACCATGTACTAATTTTAGGAAATTGTCTTAGTATAGATTACATGTATCTTTTTCTAGACTTTGGAGGTATAACATGGCGTGCTAGAACTGGTAATAATGGAATTTTGGACTTAGAAAACCCCTGTTGAACTATTGCAGTCAAAACCTACATTCTGGTGTTGCTTAGCGAGCATCTCAGCAAACAGCTACTCGGAAGAAATGCTCTCTGGCATTCCTCATTGAACTCGCTCACTCCAGCTAGTACCTTAGCGAGTAGTTACTTGGAAACTGCTTTCTCTGTGTTTGCTCTCTCTAGTGAGCAACCTAGTGAGGACAATTGCATAATTAATACTTGTCCATGTGATTTTTCCATCTGTTGTTCCATTCATTATTTATTGGGAAAAATGTTTATCCTTTTAAATGACATAACTTATATCCTTTCACTCTCACAAAGAAATGGAACCCACACCCTTATTTTGTTTGTCGACTCTCTCTCTTCTTTTATCTATCTCTTTCCCTCTCTTAAAATGACACAACTTTACATCCTTTAAAATGACACACACTTTACCCTTATTTATTATTATCAATGTATCATGCTTACTTCCAAGGTTTTAACAGTATGACAGTTTTTTGTGCAATACCTGAAAGATACTAAGGTGCTATGTTTGACAACTTGTGAAGGACGCCTCACCGTGTTTGAGTTAAATACATATACAGGTCAATAAGTGAGAGGCATATATAGTAGAACTATCCGGGGCAGAGTTGTTTATTATGAGATAACATCAATAGGACATAATCCCGAATTATGATAAAGCACAAATGATAGTTTTATGATTTACTTGGATTCATATCTCACCCTATTGGGATTTCATTTCAAAAACTCAATGAAGGGGTAGTAGCCAAAGTAATGCATGATTATGTGTGCTTTGGATAATGTGTTTTTGTTGCTTATGTATTGACTTTTGGATAGTGCAAGTAGCTTGGATTAGGAAACTATAATTGTTTGTATTTGAAGAGTGTTGTGAGTTTTTGTAGGTGTCTATAGTAGTCTCATCTTGTAATTAAAGTATAGAAATGTACTTTGGATATATTCTAATCTTGTAATGATGAGTGAACATATGCGTATACATTTCAGTTTATTCGAATTTCTCTCTGGTGTAATATGTCACCTGTAATTGGGGTGTTACAAATGTTAGCAAATCTAACATCACAAATATATATATATATATATATATATATATATATATATGGAAAAATGTTTCCACAATTAATGCAGAGACGTTATCTGCATTATATATATATGGAAAAATGTTTCCACAATTAATGCAGAGAAGTTATCTGCATTTATTCCCAAAACGATGTCGTTTTGGTATTGAAATCTTAAAAAATTATAAATATAAAGACTATTATAACCCTAAAATAAATTAAAATTACAAAAACACCATGATTTCTGTCCTAAAACGACGTCGTATTGGCTTACTGCAGATAAGTTATCTACAATAACTGCAGGAAAAGTGAACTAATATATATATATATATATATATATATATATATATATATATATGGAAAAAGTATTTAATGTTATTTTAGACAATTTTGTCTAATGTTCACTAAAACGATATCGTTTTGGGGTTGAGAAATTAAAGAATTAGAATGATAAATACTATTATAACCCTGAAATAAATTAAAATTACAAACACACCATGATTTCAATGTCGTTTTGGGGAACATTAGATAAAGTTATCTAAAATAACTTTATAAAAAACAAATCATATTATATATATATATGTGGGTCAGGATCATTTTACACCAGTGTAAGTTACACTCTCAATCTTGTCCGTTGAGAGCATTTATATCTAACGGCTCTAATTTTTTAGTAATGTGAGCCATTGGATACAAGTGGATCAATGGTCAAGATTGAGTGTAAGACTTCTAACTCTTACACCGGTGTAAGAATATCCTGCCCCTATATATATATATATATATATATATATATATATATATATATATATATATATATATTGAATAAGATTAACTTACACTAGTATAAAAATAATAAATCTTACACCACATCTTAATCGTTGATTTCCGAGCAACTAACGATTAAGATTTATTGGGTCATAATAATTAATTAACTAATAAGACTCAATAAATCTTAATTGTTGGATGCACTGAAATCAACGGTTAAGATATTATGTAAGACTTATTATTCTTACACTGGTATAAGAATAACTTGCCATATATATGTGTGTGTGGGGGAAGGATATTGTAACAACCAATTAATGTTACTACCAATCTATTTTATCGTTAGATCGATTATGTTGATCCTACGGTTATATTTATTTTCATCTTTGTATGGTTATGATTCCCCATATTTAATATTTCATATTTATTTCCATCGTTGTATGGTTATGATTTCCCATATTTAATGCTTTCACATTAAATATGGGGAATCATAACCATACAACAATGGAAATAAATATAACCGTTCGATCAACATAGTCGATATAACGGTGAAATTGATTGATAGTAACACTAATTGTTGTTACAATATCCTACTATATATATATATATATATATATATATATATATATATATAAATATATATATATAGGGCTTATCATTTCTCAAGCTACCGGAGATAACATTATCTCTGGCTACTAAATCATAACCGTACAAAAATGGATCAATGGTGATAAAGGAAGAGAGAGAAAAGGGGAATCATAACCATTCAAAGGTGAATCAATAAATATAAGGAAATAAATAATCAAAACGACGTAATTTTGGGGTGGTCGGAGATAAATTTATCTCAAGCAGTTTGAGAAATATTTTTCCCATATATATATATATATAACATTATATGTGAAGACATTTTCATGAGCATAGATTTTTCTATTCAGTAAAGCTCTGTACTTTTTAAGAGCATCTTAGTGCCTCGTCTTGACCAAGGAATATGTTCTTTGACTTAAGAAAACACAGTTTCTTGACCATGCACATATTTAGATTAACCTTTTATGAGGAATCTAATAAATTCTTTAGATAAACAAATATGCAGATAGCTCAAAAGGATCTCATAAAAATAGAAGATGCTGAAATATAAATTTATGAAATAAATAACATAAAATAAATTGGAACATGGTATCCTATCGGGGATCAGTTAAGGGAAAAAGAAGAAAAGTAAAATAAATAACAAAGTGACATTTCCATTGAGTTTATATTTTAGAAGAAAGAATAGAGTTATTCTTACCCTTAGTATTTACTATCTTTCCTTATTATAAAGTTTTCTCACTAAAAAATTCCTTTCTTTTTTTCTCCATCTTTCTTAGTAGATTATTTTTTTTTTCTTCTAAATTTCCCAATACCCTTCACTCTTTGATTTCTCTTAATTTTCAAGCAATGTCTAATGGTTAATCTACCTTCTATTTATATATAATAAAAAAAAATTACTGCCAATGGTAAGAATTAATATGGTAATAGTAAAATATTATTTACATAATAATCATTAAACAAAATATTTCTTTTTTTTTTGGTAAGTATTAAACAAAATATTTCAACGTGAAATATTTAGGAGTTTTGTTTATATATTTTTGGAGTGTTGTTTATAATACTTTATGATTAATTTATAGGTCTAAAAATAAATGAGGTTTTTTTTATAGTAAATAAATGATATATAATATTTAAAATAGAATACTAAGTAGTAGCCAAAAATTTGTATCCATTTTTCATGATATTATGCATGGATCAAATATATCATGGCCAATTCTTCCGATTCCATTGTGGAAGACACAATGGAATCGGATAAGTGAGATTTCAAGTAAGTGTTTACATAATCTTCTTCTGTCCGAGGAAATTCTTCATCGAAATAATGAGTCACCATTGATATCAACACATCTGAGATCACATAATTTGGGCTCCTAGAATATGGCTCCCTCGAGGCTTTCTAGGAGTGTAGTTTATGATAATTTATGACTGATTTATATATTTTTTGGAGTGTTGTTTATAAGACTTTATGATTGATTTATATAATTTTGGAATGTTGTTTATAATAATTTGTGAGTGAATTTGGAGTGTTATTTATAATAATTTTGTGACTGAATTATATATTTTGGAGTGTTGAATAAAGTAATATTATGATTGAATTATATATTTTCAAGTATTGTATATAATAATTTTGTGATTGATTTATATATTATTATTAGGGTTAAACTTTTCTTGTATGAAAGGAGAGAAATTTCTTCTCAGCACATGCAAGAGACATGTGCAGCTCACTTTTTTTTTTTTCTTTTTCGTTTTTAGTGGGCCCCACATGTCTCTAGTGTGTGCAGGAAAAGAAACTTCTCTCTTGAGAAAAATTTAACCCTTATTATTATTATTTTATTAAGGTATTACAAAACTTTAAGGGTTTATTTTTTCTGATGTTACTTTAGATAACTTTATCTAATGTTCATCAAAACGACGTCATTTTGGGACGAAAATCATGGTATTTTTATAATTTTAATTTATTTCAGGGTTATAATAGTCTTTATCACTCTAATTTTTAAATTTTTCAACCCCAAAACGACGTCGTTTCGATGAACATTAGATAAAGTTATCTAAAGTAACATTAGAAACTTTTTTCCCAAACTTTAAAGTTTTCCTTAAATTTTTGTAGGGATAAATATTTCTGTTGCAAGTATGATATGACTTTATCTACTGCATACACATGAGAGTGAGTGGAACCTACTTTTATTTTTATTTTTCTCTCTTCTTTTCACAAGATCTTATTCATTTTTATGTATGTATAAAAAAAAACATCTCATACTTACGGGAGAAATATTAAATCCATTTTTATGATTATTATTATATTGTAAATGAAGTTAATAATTGAATATTATTTATCTTTAAAAAAATAATAATTATTCATTATTTTGTTGTCTTATATTAAGGACATAAAATTTTAATTTTTTTTATCGTAAGACTGCTTTTGGGTCAATAAATTTATAGCAAAAGTAGTCAAAATTTCAACATAATTTAATTAGATTTAAGGATAGTTATTAAATAAAATAAAATAAAATAATAGAGAAAACTCAAATATCATAAACGGAGGTCTTGCACAAACCTAGTGTTCCATAGCACAGGCTAATAAAGTATTGACACATTATTAATTATGAGTGCACAATATTTATATACAAGAATTTCTCGAATTGAAGAGACAACAAGAATTCCAAATCATTCTATAAAAAATATTGGAAAAAACTCCAGGTATCTACCATTTTCCATTTATACATAGAAGGAGAAGGATTTAAAAAAAAATAAAAATTAAATGAAGGTAGTACAACTATATAAAATGCAAGTGCAGAACCTACAGACACTCTTCATTTTTTATAAAAACAAAAAACAAAAAAAATACAACAATTGAGCCTACCGAAAAAATAATAATTAAGCAACTAGGGCTGGCCTAGTTATAAAACAAAAGTGGGTAGTGGATAGTAGGTGTTGTGTTCGACTCTCAATGTATTAAAAAAAATTAAAATAGAAAAATGATTAAAAATATGTTTATTTATAAAATATTATATATAGTTTTTTGAAAAAATTAAAATAAAAGAAAACAATCGTATGTAAAGCTCTTAGATACAAATAATCTGCGAAGAAAAATATTGATGTGGAACAAAACTAAAAGATAAATTAATAATTTTTAAAAAAATATTATAAGTAGTGTGGCAAAGCAATTTGTTTTAAAAACACTTGTGTTACCAAAAGAAGTAAACGGCATTGAATGAAGACTTAAAATATCATTGATTAATATATATATATTTTTTTAAAAAACTCGACATATATATCAACTCATTCTGTGATGATTTAAATTTGTTTTTAGCACCACCAAACATGTGGATCAATTGATAAGGAGTTATTTTAATTTAATCAATGATTTTGAGTTGGAGACTCTAAAAAAGAAGCTGTGTTAAAAATTTAATAGAAAAAAATTACCGCTCATATAATCTTATATGGCTGGAATTGAAATAATCGAGTATTCGATGAACCTACAAGTAATATTAAAAAAAATTGTTTTGAAATGCATTTATCCAACTAATTTAAATGAATTGGGTTGAGTTGAGGTGAGCCAATCCAATGGATTAAATCCATTTTTTAAAGTAAATAAAAATTTGAAAAAAAGAAAGAAATGTAATAAAATATGGATGACTTAAATCATATTACTATTATATTACCGCTGGTAATAACAGTGTAATCATCTCATCTCTCATTCATGATTATATAACCATCGCACTAATGGATCATTACTCGCTTATTCAGGATTGTAATTATATATTGACATTATTGTATTGGAGTAAAAAGTTGAATCAAAATTAAATTTCTATCCTACTTCTTGTTGTCTTCTCTTTTCCATTTCTCTCTTTATTCTATAACATGTTATCAGCACGATAGCAAACCCCCACAGCTTGATCTAAATCTATACACCCGATCTAAATATATGTTATTTTCTTTCAAATCAAAACCTCTTTTCTCTTCCTAAGATTCCTTGGGTTTGGACTTAAGCTTACTGAAACCAAATCTTGTGAGAAGAAGGATACACTTTCATCAATCTGTGCAGAATACCGGTATGCCATTTTGATATCAGTTCGTTATTATCATTATTTTTTTTCTTTATTAGAAATTTAAGAAATTACAATTTTCGGGTTTAAAGTAAATCTAAAGCATGATGATGCCTTATCTATGGATAATATGTGAATTATTTTTTTTATTCTTTTCGATTTTTCGATTTTCTCATCTTCTAGCTAGACTCCTTATTAACCAAAATTTTTTATCCTTTTGAATGATATAACTTATATCCTTTCACTCCTTTTCACTTTCATTAAAGAGGTGGGACCCACACCTTTAATTTTTTTTGTTAACTCTCTCTCCTCCTTTATCTATCTCTTTTTTTTTTCTTAAAATAACACAACTTTACCTCCTTTAAAATGACAGACACTTCTCCCTTATATTTATATTTGTAATAGCGTAATATTTGATGACTTCATATTTGGATGTGACTTATTTTATCACATCAACATGACTTGACCGAAAATAAATCTTTGAATATAAATTTTTTAGTAATCTTTAAGTTATCTTTGATGATAAATAAATAGTAAATAACCCTCTAAACCAATTCCTATGGTTAAATTTGTCAATGAGAGGGCAGGAGTGAAGAAAGAATAGTGATGACAAATTAGGTGAGTTATCAAAAACAAGAACTGTGTGTGATAAAAAAAAAAATTTGGTGAAATGTGTGTGATAAATTTAATTAGGTGAGACGTGTGTAGTTTCTATTTTAAATGTGTATATATAGTTCGAAATATCTGATCTAATAACTATATATAAGTGCATCATGGGTTGGCCAATTAATCACATAATAACCTAAACCCAAATTGCAGTCCCAACTCTTGGCAAAATCTGCCATGAGATTGGTAAGATCATTCATAAAATAGTCTCATAGAAGCATCATAACACCCTGTTCAGTTTAGAAGTAATGCTGAATACTGGGTATCTGTCAAGTGACCAATTAGCCACTTCCTTCAATATATGAGTTCAAAATAGCAGATTTGGTAAGTTCAGGCAATTATTATAAAAACTCTGACAAGATTAACACACAAGTCATACGTGATTTATTATCCAAAGATTCCAGTTTAAGTCCTCTTAGATTCTGTCCAGAGTCAAAATCCTTTTGGAAGATGGGTTCTAGTGAGGTTTTTTTATTTTTTTATTTAATCAATATTATTTTTTTTCCTTGTTCTCTCTGATACACAAGGAGTGCAAGTGAAAGAGCGCATCCTGTTGTTGTTATTGTTGTGTCTTTGACTCCATTTTGAAGCACAGCAAGTGGTGGACACCTCTCACTCGGTTGAGAGAAGTGGCTTATTCTGATTTTCTTCACATCTATGTTCTTCTTGTTCTCTTTTGGGTATATCTCTATCTCTCCCAACAACTCCCCTTGATACACCACTGATTTATACATTTTTTTTTGTTCCCTTCGATCAAATCAAATCACAAACACAAAAGTCTTTGTATAAGTAAGGGAAAAAGTAGTAGTATTCATCATCCCCGTCAAGAATGCTTTAAGATTCATCTGATTTTTGCATTACCAGCAACGAAATATATGTATATAAAATAAAAAATCAGGCACTTTTGTTTCTGAGGAAAAATTTTAGATCCGTCATTGAAGGTGATGATGGCGACGGTTAGGGGTGAAACTGGGATGGGCCGGCCTCCAGGGCCTACAGCTCGGCCTACGTCAAGCCAGACCTGACCTAGTATATTTCGTAAAATGGGCCGGACTTTGGACTTCGAAAAAGCTTGTTTAAGAAAAAGGTTGTATATCCACTTTCATAAGGCTTAGCCTATAAGTTTACAGGCCGGCCTATATTGTATTATTTATTTAAAAAAAATAAATTAGAGTAAGTATGCCTTGAAGAAAAAACAAAAGATATAAATTTAATCAATTGTAATTATTTATAACTTAATTATATTCAATTATATTTTAATAGAAATCTGACTTTATTTCTTATATAAGAGGAACCAACATCTCAACATGTTAGATTGTGTATATGAATATATTAAAAGGTTTTTGGGAGAGGTTATACTTACTACAAGTATCATGATGTGTTTGTTGGATTCATGTAGTTATTTTAATTTACATAGTATGGATTTGTTTGTTGATTTGATGAAATATATGTTATTTAATTTGAGCATTTTGCTTTTGAAAATGACTTAAATGCAGATTGTATGAGTTTTATTGTGAATCATGATTATTCTGTTTGGATGCTGAAATTATGATTTTGTGTTTAGCAACAGAATTTGAGTATTTTGTAAAGTTGATTCATGGTTATGATTGGAAGTTAAAAATTAACAGGCTAATGAGCTAGACCAGGTCATTCATTTTTTTATAAACGGGTCAAACCAAGCTAACAGTTAGACTCGTACAAGATTTGGAGCAGGCCAAATTGAAATTTTTTGGCGTAGGTTTGGGCTTTTCGGGGCAAAACTTGGCCCAGCTCAACCCACTTTCACCCCTAGCGACGGTGATTGGAAAAAAATAGTAATATGTATATTCCAAGAACCCTAACACTTTCTGGTGCGTTTGATCGTGAATCTTAGATTATGTCACCGAAAACTACAGTGGTTTTTGTGGCGCTGGTAGCTAGCTAGGGTTTGATGATGGGTTTGAAGTTGATGAAATTTAAAGATCAAGTCGTGAGAAGAGAAACCCTAGATCCAAAAAATGAAAGGTCCAAAATAGTTATAAACCGATCTCAATTATATAGCAAGCTATTGTTGATTTCCATGGTGAAATGGTTCTCCTGATAAACTACAGCAACATTAATTATACATGTGATCTTCTTCTCTCTTTTTTTTTTTTTGGTAAAAACTTCTCTCTCTTTTTATAACAACACGTGATCTTCTTTTCCCGTGTTTTTTTTTGGTTTCTAGATGTGTCCACATACATTTGAACGAGACTAATCTCTTTCCTGGTATAAAGTGTGAAGGTGTTTGCCACCTATCTCAATTTTTAAGTTTCCAAATAATGATGAAAGTACAAAATCTGGTTTAGTTTTTGGGGTTGCCGAGCTTTTGAACTCTCATGTTTTTTAAGCTTTAGCCATAACAAATAAGAATTGCATTTTTATAGTTTTTATTGGTTCAACAAACAACGCAATTTTGAAATTATGGGATTTTCTTATTGATTAGAAGGCAAAGGAATACATTTTCATATAGTTGCAAATGCATCTCTCTCCTAACAAAATGTATTTAATAATTCTTAGAAATATGATATATTATCGTATTAGAATATGTGCAATTAATTTTTTCTTTTATATTGCTATTAATTTTGTGTTAAAAAAAGGCAGTTACAAATCATTTGACATCAATCAAATTAAATTTTTGAAATGAATTAGAATCCGCAATTTATTTATTTTTAAATGCATCCATGAAGAGAGATGTAATACATATTGCAACCATTTATGCTTGTTACAAAATGAAAGGTATAACACCTCACAATTCTAAATTAAGTAATTAAAGTATTAAGTGAGTAATTAAGTGAATGATTAGTGAAAATCCCAAAGATTAGGCCAAAATACAAAGAAAGGGCAAAACGGTAATTAGCCAACACGCAACCCTAGGAAGATAAAAATTGAGCAGAAGGTCTCAGATGATAAAAATAAGCCTGGAAATGGATTCAGAACGGAAAATTGAGTGGACAGGAAAGTTTAAGAAAAAATCAGTGAATAGTGTTTTTCGCGGGTAAAAATACTGCAGTCATATTGCACCGTAAAACGTGCCAGTGGAATTTTGAACTCCAGGTTTCAAATGATGATTTTAAATGGTCCATAGAAATAGGAAATATGATTTCTGATAATATTTGAGGGATTTAAGTCAAATTGTGGAAGCGTGTCAACGGAGCGCGCTGTAGCTTAAAGCAGTATTTTTTCCGAACAACTGGAAAGCTCTGGATTTATCTGAGTGAGTATAATTAAAGGACAATGGTTAATGTTAAAAATTAGAGTTTCTAAATAGGTTTTAAATTTATGGACGTTTAGTGGAAACAGAGGGATATTCAAATGAGTTTGAAATCGCGTGAGGTGGCGGTGGGACCCACCCCACTTAAACCACTTAAGCCACATCACCCTAGGACACTATTCATCATCATTTTACTCCTCCCTCATGAGCAAACCCGCAGCTAGAGCTGTCAAAATGGGCCAGCCCGGCCCGTTAGGCCCTAGCCCACGCGGGCCAGGGCTAAAAAGCCTGCATATTAAACAACCCGCACGGGCTAAAAAATTATATAACCCTACGGGTTAGGGCTGGCTCGCGGGCCAAAAATGTAACATGAGATATGTAACAGCCCGTGTTAACTCGGATTGTTAACACACTATCGTATTAAGCCACGCTTAATTAAAATGCGGAATAACTTTTTTTTCTTTAATTCAATTATGACGTCATTAACTTAACCAACTTGATTACTTAATCATTTTCATAAAAATACTGTCTGTATGTAAATTGCAAGACAACTAACTGAATACCTCGTACATAAATAAAATGTGAGTATCTAAAACCACAGGACTACAACACGCAGCCTGGGCTAAAATCCTGATACATTAATTACAACATTAATTTAAGAGACAATAACGCAATCACGTGGCATGGACAAACCCCATGCTCACCAAATAAGGCAACATTGCCCAATAACAGTCTCAACATAAATAGCATAATCAAAGCGGAAAACATAACATAACAGCAGTCAATCCAGCAGACAGCAAATCATACTATCAACTCAGCTCGGGCCTCCTGCCACCAGAGCCCTCAACATTACCTGAAATAAGCGTCCCCAAACGTGGGGTGAGATCTCTAACAAGAAATCTCAGTAAGACAAGGGGTCCTCAAGGAGTCTCCACCCCAAGCTCACTTACATGTGTAATATAAGTTCTAAAAATAGTATTACAGTATAAGTTCTAAAATCATGCGATGCAGCAATTAATCATGTCATGTGTGCTTTCAAATCTACTGGCCAGAGAAATGTAGGAATACGTCTATGCCTACATGAGTACATGGATACTACCTGCACCTCACCCACATGCTTCTCCATCTTGTATGTACTACATACTCAGGATTGCCGTCTAGGTGGACACCACATGCATATCATAATAGCTCATTACATATAAACAGCTCAATAGCATTTCCAAAATAATCAAAGCATGTAACACAGTATGCATAAACCCGGATGGGACATGGTGGAATATCAAAATGGCTAAACCGAGGACACGAAAGCTTACCTTGCAAGCTAGCTATCCAAGCCAAGAGTCCGCACAAACTCAAAGTCCAAACACAGCAGAATCACAATCTGTTTTAGACCAATAATTATATCAATATTAATATTCTAATATTTACAATGTTAAACTAGACATCTTGAGGTTTCCAACGATATACTTTATGCCTCAATCGGAGTTGTATAACTCCGGTTATGATTTTCGCAAAGTGACTGCTGCCAACTGAATTTCCAGCAACCAAGACGCGACTTTAAAGTAACACTGAGATCAAACCACTTATCCAATGTCTACGAAATTTTACAGGATTATAGCCTTATGCGTTAGCTACACATAGGTCCAAACGGCACTCGATTTGGAGCTCTGTAGCTCAAGATATCGAATTTTTATCGAAACAGGTTCGTTGCTGTCCCCATATCCGGATATGGATATCCGGATATCATATCCGGATATCTGCCCGACAATATCCGGATATCTCACGACAGAATGCATTTTCTGCATTTCGTGAATATCCAGTCCATAGGTTCAACTTTTTAACCGATTAAAGGCACTTAAACATGCATTTCTAGGTGTGTTTAACCTACCCCACCCTTAAGTTATTAACTTAGCTCAATACATGCATCAAGGTTCCATTTTTAAGCATTTAAACCCATGATCATAGTTGGTATAACTTACCAAAGCTCAAAACAGAGACAAGTTGTGCTCTTGGAGCTCTCCCAAGGTTCCTCAAACTCAGCCTAAGTAGGAGCACGAAAATGGCACTTCAAGGTGGGTTCTTTTACCACAAGAAGGCACTTTGAAGCTCACAATGACTACCACAAAGTAGCCATTACTAAAGCTCCAAACTCATGCTCACTAACTACCCCTCAACTCAGAATGATGGCCACAATGCAGCCCCAAGGTTTACTCTCACCTTCACAAGTGTTTAAACAAGCATGAAAGGTGATAACTTGGCAAAAGAATGAAGAAGGAAGAAGAAGAAGAAGAAGAAGGAGGAGGAGAAGAAGAAGAAGGGTGGCAGCTGCAGCCACAAAATCCCCTACGTAGGAGTATTAAAAATGCCTATGGTTTTGTGCTAATGTGCCTATTTATAGGCACAAGCCACTAATCGCACAGTATTAGCCTTAATCGCAAAGTAAAAGATCTTGATCTCAAACTTCGGATTCTAGACCTACGCATTTTTCTAAGATTTGTCATATTTTTATTTTATTTTTCGGAGCACCTTTCCGGTACGCGCTTTTCCATAGCCAGTATCAGTTCTGGCATCAGATTACGTCATTTTGACTTGAAACTCGTTTTACAAGTCCTACATAATATTCTAGTAATTATCATGCGTTCGTTATAATTTTCCGGGATACTTTTCCGGTACGCATTTATACCGAGTAGCAGAACCGGTATCTGCGCTTTTTTTCCGAAAAGCGACTTTCAGCATTTTTACTCACTCAATATAATTATCTAAGCCCATTAATAATTATTAGGGTCAATTATGGAATTATTTCCTAATTATCATAATTAACTTACTAATTATCTTAATTAACGGTGCAGGTTCTTACATTCACCCCACCTTTTTAAGGATTTTGTCCTCAAAATCAGAAACATACCTGTCTCAAAAGTCGGGATACTGTCGGAGAAGCTCATCCCCTCGCTCCCATGTGCACTCCTCGGGACTACGCCCAGTCCACTGCACCTTGACCATCGGAATGATCTTGCTCCTAAGCTGTTTCTCGCCTCGATCGAGAATCTTGAGTGGTCCGACGGGAGTCTTTAGGTTCTCCCGAACCTCCACATCATCCGGCTGCACCACGTGCGAAGGGTCTGCTATGTACTTTCGAAGCTGAGACACGTGAAACACGTCGTGGATGTTGGCGAGGTTCGGAGGTAAGGCGAGTCGATAGGCAACTGGTCCTACTCTACCAAGGATCTGGTAGGGCCCTATGAATCGCGGGCTCAACTTCCTCACGGCGAGTGCCCGTCCAACACCGGTGACAGGTGAAAGTTTCACAAACACGTGCTCACCCTCACTGAACTCCAGTGGTCGATGCTTGACATCGTAGTAGCTCTTCTGACGATTCTGCGCCTGCTTCAACTTTTCCCTGATCATCTGGATCTGTAGGGTAGTATCTTGGACAAAGTCCAAGCCGAATAGCTCTTTATCTCCAACCTCAGACCAGCAGGTAGGAGTCCGACATCTCCTACCATACAGCGCCTCGTAGGGTGCCATGCCCAGACTAGCATGAAAACTGTTGTTGTATGTGAATTCAACCAACGGAAGGTACCTATCCCATGCAGAACCCTGCTCCAACGTGCAAGCTCTCAACATGTCCTCCAATGTCTGGATGGTCCGCTCAGTCTGTCCGTCAGTCTGAGGGTGATAGGCGGTACTCAATCTCAACTGCGTACCAAAAGCCTCCTGCAGCGCCTCCCAGAACCGAGATGTGAACTTCGGGTCCCTATCACTGATGATACTCTCGGGCACCCCGTGAAGCCTCACAATCTCACGGACATAAAGCTTGGCCAACTGCTCGGTAGTGAAGCTCACCTTCACTGGAAGAAAATGGGCAGACTTGGTCAATCTGTCCACAATGACCCAGATAGAGTCACAACTAGCCTGAGTTTTAGGTAATCCCACCACGAAGTCCATGGAAATACTCTCCCACTTCCACTGTGGAATCTCCAGAGGTTGAAGTTTACCAGACGGTTTCTGGTGCTCGATCTTTACTTTCTGGCAAATAAGACATTTGGACACGTAGACTGCTATGTCCTTCTTCATGCCCGGCCACCAAAAATTCCTCTTTAAGTCCTGGTACATTTTTGTGGCACCAGGGTGGATAGTAAACCGGCCCTTATGAGCCTCTGCCATAACCTCTTCGGTCAATGGCCCTCGAGGAATAACAATCCTCTTCTGGAACAGCAATAAACCATCCTCATTCCAAGACACACCGTCCTGGTTCTTCACGTAATCAAGGCATTCTCTTTGCACTTGCGCCTCTTTGATCTTTTCCATCAGCTCATTGATCACTTCTGCTGTTTCCATTTCGAGCAGTGCACCCCCAAATAAGGAGTTCACTCTCAAGTCTCTGAACTTCTCGATCATCTCGTAGTCGTTCATCA